>JAMKCH010020823.1:0-286247 GCA_023653785.1 Ophioderma brevispina | reverse complement strand
GTGACGTCTGAGACTACTTGATCAACCGCACGATGACAGTGACCGGCAAATCGTGCACGGCGTTGGGCAACAGACGATGAAATTGGAGGGATATCTCCATATATCTGTGCTTTGGTCTTGTGCTCACGCCAGCATATGTTTTGTACTCGCATAAGAAGGTTGGTGTAGGTGCCATCCAGTCTATCATGTAGCTCTTTCTTCATGGTCCAGGTCTCAGATCCATATAACAGGATCTCTCTACACAGGCTCTAAAGAATTTCAGCTTGGTTGAATTGGAGATACCAGATTGCCATAAGTGGTGAAGTTTATTGCAGGCATTCCAAGCTTGTTCTTTGCGTGACAGGAAGTCGTTCTTGCTGTCGGCAACATAGGACTCTAGATACTTGAAATCCTTGACCTCTTTGAGTTGGCTACCATCTATTGTGCAGATAGGTTGATGATCATCTTCCTCATTGACAGTCATATATTCAGTCTTCTTGGCATTTAGATGTAGGCCGACTTTGTCTGCAGCATTCTCAAGTGATGTTAGTAGATCTTGTGCACCACATATCAGATCAGCTGTTAGAGCTAGATCATCTGCGTAGTCAAGGTCTGTGAGATACTGACTTTGGTGACGTCTAGAACGCTTGGGTTTGATGGTGAGTCCTTTGTCGTTCATGATGTCAAGACTCTGTCTGAGGATATAATGCACAACGCTGTGTATACGTTGTTATTTGCTGATACCAAAATGATGTAAAATTTACTTATAAAATATACTTTTCCACAATGGAATCACAAGTGATTGTGGGAATATGCCTTCGAAATTCCATTGAAGAAATTTACAATGGTAAATTTAAAAGAAAAAAAATTACAATGGTATATCACTGAAGAGTCTTTGTCAAAGTAGTCCAGGAACTTAGGTCTGTGTAGCCAGAAGGCTGAAATAAATAGGTACAAGCTAAATTTTACATGATAGTTAAATCATGGACTATTATTCTTCTAATCAAACTGAATAAGAAAATGTATAGTTTGCCTTTTGAACTTTAGTTTTAGGCATGCAAGCCAAAATATGTTCAAGGTCATCAGTGGGTTAAAATTTTCAAAAAAGTACGATTAAATTCAACTAATTCTAAATTACTCGTACATGTTGTATAGTCATATTATGGCAAAAATGCTCATTCACACTATCTACATCTTCGAAATATTGACTTTATAGTACACGGCTTGTGAGCTCCCATAGAGCTCCCAGTAGAAACATGTCATAATGAGCCCTATAACTATGCAAGAAAATTACTGGAACTATTTAAATATTTCTTTTCAGTTTATACACAATGAGACGAACAATTTAAACACTTTTGGAAAGAATGGGGCATTTACCCCCAGTATGGCCTTGGACAGTTATTTCCATATAGTTGATAATCCATAAATCGCAGATAGGGCAAACTATACCTTTTTTTAATCCTTATGACATTACACAAACGTTGGTATGCTTTTGAACGCAATTGGAACATTTTAAAATTTGACCCCCAGTACAAGCTTTACCCTTTTATAATTATCCCAAATAGCACAGGGGGATTTTTGGGGACTTTTGATATGTTGCTCCTTACAGCATCAGAAAACTATCCTGAAATATTCAGCTTGTATTTATTTATTTCCGGGTGTTTTTCTATATATCTTGGACTAAAAGACTAATATTGGAGGAAATGTGTGATTTGCTGGACGTCAAGAGAAAGAATGATGTAATGTATTCTGTAAAGCAAAGGCTCATAGCTATACATCGATAGCAGATTCACCGAGGCTGGATGTTTTGTTTATGGAAAAAGTATGAATTGTTACTAAAAGAAAATAAATTCTTAAGAATTAAAATGCTAAAAAAAGAAAGCGAACGCATTAGCATAACTCAGGTCTTACGATGTTTATTTTTTTTAATTGACTTTCAAAATTTACTCTTTTTGTCAGACAACATTTTCCAAGGTTTATACTTCACAGCCTTCCTGTCACTACAAACATCTGTAACACTCTAATGTCTATTAATCCCAAATTACTTCCTTTTGATAACAGATAGAGTGTTCCCCTAGGGTACTTGAAACCATCATGAATTTAAAGGTTTCCAAGTTTGAACACGAAAGTGTCTATAACGACCAAAAACACCAACATTACGATAATATTCTAATGATTGATATCTTCTCTGCTTACATTTTAATTGCAGTAAAATCACACGCTGCAAAACAGCTTTATACTATTATTGCATGCCCGATACATACATGTCATAACAATCACTTTAAATGATTGTTTGAAAGCGAATTTACTGGAAACTTTGAACTATTCAGCCCAAAACCCCCATATGTGAAATTTCGCGACGATATTTCACTAGCAAATATATCGTTCAGTGATCCACGGATATAAGCGTTCTTGGGCTATGTTTTATGAAACTATAGACCATTTTGGAGTCTTTCACCAATTTGAATTTGCGGTTCATCTCTGTATTATTACAAACATTGCTGAGAGGTGTTCATGCTTGCATTCCATCATTGATGAGACACGTTATCTCTGTGTTTCAGGAAATGTGTTACAAACACAATGATTTATATACTTCTGAAAACCCTGTATCAAAACTTAAATGTACTATCAGTGACTTGCTCTAAATCAGAAACATCGAAAAAAAAAATCATCGTTACAGGTATCATAACATACCTGTGAAAATACTAACATCAAACGCAAACCTAATAGGACAAAATCCGAGATTTCAGTTTCATTACTGCTTACACTTACTGCAACACGCCATTGAATGGAGAAGGATCGTTGTTGAACAATGCCGTTTCTCATTTGCGTGTCAATTATTCATTTGGAAAAAAAAAAAAAAAGTAATTTCGAGAATTCTACAGACTTATACTTTAAACTATTTGCAAAATTTCAAGTAATTTTTATTACTACTGACAAATGCATAGATGCATGTTAAAAATCAAAACAACTATAACAAGTAAAATTAAAAATACAACAACAACAACAATACTACTACCATTACAAGTGCATATAAATCGGAAAAAAGATGAAACATAGCTTGAAATTTCTTCGTCTACCACCAGACATAGATACATCACACGTGCAAAATTGATCAAGCAGAGAGACATTGGCCATTTTCCGGAGATGTTTCTCAACATCGGTAGATATGACAGAAATATGTACATCTTCCCATGCAAATGTTGTTGGTAAAGATCGTGATACGGTCATGTTGATAGCGGGCTCTTAGCACTTTCGTAACATGAACCCTTTTGGTCTTTGATTACTTTATAGAAACTGATGAAAGACAACATAGTTTTGATCGCTGCGGCTTATGGTTGTTTAGTATTTTATCGGGGAAGTAAAGTAACATAATGTAAACGAAAAGGAAAAAGAACGCGTGTCCAAAGGATTACTCCCAGGATCTTGATGAAAAGGCGCATGTGTAATTAAGGTGAATTTAGTTCTGTATTGCTTCAATGTTAGAATATCTCAGTGCAAAATCAAGAAAATACACCCCCTGCGGGATATTCCTTTCCTTGACTGTACCATTATTGTTGTAGAAAAACTGATTTCTGATGATCCGCTGAGTATACGTAACCATTTAACAATCTATAGTGCTCTTAAAAGGGTTCAAAAACGGCCATTTTGAAAACAAGCGCTTATAGGCTATTTCGAGAAATGTGTACTTTGTAATGATCTCCGCAAAAGCCAAAGTGCGTAACCTTAAACACAAGTTGAGATTATAATGCCCAAAATGTCTTACAATATTGTAAAGTTTATTGACTATGCATGTCAGTTGTACTGAGTTCTTAAATTAAATTTGGTTGGTTATTGGCAAATACATACAGACAAATCAATCGCGTCTGTTGTTTTTTCCTCTAAAATCAAATGTATGTACTTGGAAAAAAATTAAAGAAGGAAAGAAAATATGTTCTTACGAACCGTCGAACTTAAACGCACAACCTTACAGTTTAGCATACAGTTCGGTATTTTGGCTCTTATGAATAATTTTAAAAAAGGCATGGATCTCAATATATATAGATGGATATTACATTAACTCCTAATCCAATAGTGCCAGCATTATTCAAATACAACTGCAACAAATATCACAGAACTAAGAAGAAATAACTAATTTAGTGCGTGAAAGTTTTTTAATAATACAGTTGGCCCACCGGTCAGGCTGTCTTCTAATCGCTACACACTGCAAATGCCAATATCTGACACATTCGGCTGATGACCTCTGTTATTACATTGAATACATCTGCTTTTGATAAATGAAGAAGGTCGCTGATGTGTGCACTCTATACAGTTTTCTGTCAATCATGTACAATATCTTTGTCCAGTAATAAGAAGGGTCTTCAGCTGAATAAGACAAGTACATAAACAGAAGTTAAGGTGACCCTTCGCCGTTTAGGTCGTCTTGCATGCGAAGGCCAACTTCGGACACATTTGCTGATGAACGCTGCGCAGTGAAAGCCCAAAGTGACAGCACAGTTGTCTTTTAGAGAATACTAACTAATCTATTAATTAAGTCATGTGTCTGTTTGATAATGTCGAAGGTCGCTAATGTGGCAGCTTATACAGTTTTGTCTGTCAATCTGCAGATGTGGTGGTCCGCCATTAAAAGTAAGAGGTCCTCGCTTGAAATACAAAAATAGGGCTGGGCTAGACAGAGACTGACTCTGCAATATTGACAGCCTCCAATCTATACGCGTTTATTTTACAAATGTTTATTTAATATTTCACAATTATAACCTGTTCATTTAATTTGTCATATTTCTGCACAATGGGGTAACCTGAAGTTGCGGAATTTCTTACCCAACGATTTTGTGAAGTTATGTGAACTTAAAATTAGGCAAAACTTGCTGTTTGTCAGAAAACATTGCGGTAGACCAACTCTCATGTTTTTTGAGGTAATATTCTATACAGTATTATAATGTGAAAGTTATTGGGTCTCGATGTTCTTTTTAATCGTTAAAAATCTAAAATTGATAACATGTAAATTACCAAAGGCACAAATCACCAAATATATTAACTGACCTAGCTTAACCCAGAAGTGTGAAATAACCATGTGCTTATCGCTCGATCAGTACCGCGGTTGGGTGAATTTTCGTCTCAAAATAGAAAACCATCCAGAAGATATCCCCTTCTCGGCGCTTTGCTCTTTTCCTAAATATCATGTGCCTGACAATTATAGGTAATTATGCCACTAAAACGGTTGCAAAAACGCCAATGCACTTTAAAACGAGATAATTATAAGCGTGAGTGCGCAGAACTATTAAATATACCGATTTATTTGGGAAGTGTTATTCCGATGCAAACTAGTTCAATGCCAGGATTTTGGGTAAGTGAACGCGTGCATAGTGTTCGATTACGCCACAACTCATGCCATGCCTTCAAAACAACGGAGGTTCACGTTAAAAAAATGCTGATTTTTAACTTAACAGTAAAAGTTGTATATACAGATTTAAAGTAAGAACGTAAACCTTAAGGGGAAAATTGTAAATAGATGAAGTAGAATGTGAAATATCATAAAAAAAAAATCAATTATAACTAAGTAAGGGAAGAGAAAGTTATTAACGATAAATAGTACGGACACTGAATTAGCAAACCGGCTTCTTAATGATTTAATACGAGCAATAAAGCCTTTATGCATTAATACACAGCCTACCGTATTTGCAATTCAGTTACGCTCGGAAATGGAAGGAGAAGTGGAACTTCAGATGGGATTAAGATAATCCATCGAAATAAGGAAATAAACAATATACTTTGTTCTGTACATACATGAGTGCTCATAGGAATACCCAAAGACAAATAAAGTTAATACCTGTGCATGAAATTAGTCTTTAGTAGAATGTACATATAGATCGTTTACGATACTGTTTTCGCACATCTTAATTTTGACAAAATGTGGATTTCTAACGATGTTCTAATTCTAATCATCAAAGCTAGTATTAACTAATGTTAATGATGCAGATTTATTTCAGGTATAGGTAAAATTATTTCATGTGTTCGTGGGCGTATAAATACAAAGCACTTTAGACCACAACATCGCAACCAGGTCATAATTATGTTTAAAAAAATGTTCTTTCTTATTGTTAATTGTTAAAATGTTGGCAGCTTTATTGTAGCCCAACAACATGCCCAACAACTTTATATTCACCTATTTGGTATCTTAGAGCAAAACAAGCGATCGTCCCAGAGTAATAGCTGAATGCAAACACCTTTTTCACACCAGAATTACTGTTATTCCTTAAACCATGGACATATTTAAGCATGGGCAATATCTCACCCACTACAAAAAAATGCCACATCAAAATATTGGTATCCTCGGCAATGCTACGACACCTCATAATTCTACTAAAGTACGGGAGGAACCCTTAAAAAAAGAGGGAAAAATGGTGGGTTTAAGAGTCAGTTGTACTTGAAAGGATAGGAACGAGAAATTACACTATGTCATGTTCATCTGTTGACCTAAACAACTTACCGGGGCATGTGACTTGACTTTGACAAAGTGTGCAACGCAAGCATCAAACAATCAAGATGCGCTCTATGTACTTCATCATTAGACACCCACGTAATTTTAAATATTTAGTAGCATTTTTTCACTTTCAGTACATTTGAGTGTTACGCTGCTCAGGGAAAATATCGTGGCGGTGTTGTCCTTCACATTTCATAAACGGGGCAGTTAAAAAAAAATTACAACAATTGAGTTGTAACTAAACCGGTTGCACATTTATCATAGATATTGGCGTTGTTAAAGGTCACAGGAAAAGCAAATAGAATTGATGTGGGGTTTGTGTCAAGTCTACTACAAGGAGGGGCAAGAAAACATTCAAAATATTGAGTTGTGATGGACTCATTAGTGAAACTATGATTTTTCAAGAGAGGTAATTTTAGAAAATCCAGGTGATGGTGTGAATCTATTCATGACCACTGCATGAAATCAATAGTTCATGATGTTGTCAGTGGTAGTGTATTCTTTTTTCTGGCCCCTGTTTATTGGAATGGATGTTCCATAAAGATTGGATTAAGTTTATCTCTCATTCCTGGAGTTTATTTAAAGGTGACAGGCGGAAATTTTTGAGCAGATACGAATTTCTCTCAAATTGCACAGGTTCGATTGAGACCAACTACCAATAACATTTCGAAGGTTTATTGGACAAACAAGTACAAAAGGAAAACGCAAACCGTGTGTGAACTTGCATGACTATCGTAATTGTCCCATAGAACACCGTGCTTGACTTTCTGTCGTGTCAACGACAGAAGTACTAAATCATCATATTATACATAAAGACGGCGTATTCGGCTTATTCACTGCAGGTGTGATGAATACATTGGAAAGCATTCCAAATATGCAAAAAACCCGGGTTCGAAAAAAATTGGGGGCGCTTCTTTCTGGAAATCTCCTCATGTCTCTTTAAGATAAGATGGAGAAATAAGATGTTTATGAGGCATTATGTAACCGTTTTATAAAACAACATATCGTTTGGGTTTGTTTTCCATTCGCTATCACATCGTTGAATGGATCCATTTATATTCTGCGTTAAATATTCTTACATTCCACTCTTAAACTTCGCATATTGTTATACTATCCGGCTGTGGTAGAATATGGTTGAACGGATACCGTCTAAGACACGATATAATACGTGGTTTTCACCCTTGAAATAACAAACTAAGCACAGTTAATGTCCAGATATCATATCGGAGCAACTACTTTAAAGACAAATTTAACATGCCAATATCCCCACGGACCGCATCAGCCAGGGATACAAAAAAGCCTGATTCTCAGGAACCACCTCACTCGCTTAAAGCCCTGTATTTTACCAAAGAAAGGCCGCGGGTTAGAGCGATTTTTTGCTCTTAAAACCCGTCCTTGTCCTTCTAGCGTACCTATAGCATGATACTTGGAATGGATTGTCAATGGTTATGGGTGACTTTGTCATGCCTCTGATCACTCGTTTAATGTCCCAATGTCCCTGTCTTGAGTTCTTCACAGGCCGGCGTGTCCGTCAAGATTTGACATTATATGTTTCTGCTTTTGACAATATTATTTGTTATTCTTTCATCAGAAAGAAAACCCGAAAATCTGGGTACTTACTCGGCGCTAGTATACATGTTTAAGGTGTTTTAACGTTTTACACATATGAAATACTTTTCGATTCTAATTAACAATGTTGTTCATTTTGCCACCCATCACTGGAAAAGGCCTTTAACATACGCTAACGTACACTTACTTACAATGAATGCTTAACTTTGTTAATACCTTTTGGCAAACAGTAAAAGGAAGTTCCCACTCAAGACAGGTTCACAGCCGATACGTAATGACAGAATGGTTACTAAGAGTGTAAAGAACGACATGATAGAGGACAATTGTTGACATAGCTCTGAAGTGCCGAAAGTCGTGATTGGGTACTTAATGTGATTTCTACACATGTACGTACAAGACAAAATACAAAAGGAAATACACATTTTATTCCCGTACGAAACGTTAACAACATTTACCCATGTTAATTCCCCACATTCCATTTCTCAAAATGCTCAACGACCAAAAGTTGCATCATCAAGATTTGGATCAGCAGCTCAATGCTGCCTAGAAACCATCAAAACATTCCGTGCAGACTATTTTCCAAAGTCATAATGTAACGTCCATGATTTTACCGCTGGACTAACACTTTTATAAAATAAAATGATGGTCCATAACATCTATGTGCCATAGGGATCATCCATGCAATTCAACAAATCGAGTACATCCATCACCTCATGGATTCTTTCTTTTTTGTTTGTGTATTGAAAGATATTCATGAGAAACTGAAATCCTGAAAATTTGAGCTTTGAAACTCTTTTGAACCTCTTTCGTTTTGCCACGCTCACAGCATTTTGAAATTTGAGGGGGGGGGGGGTCACCCTCAAAACATGTACCGTTGTGAAACTCAATATTCCTATGGCCCATAAAGTAAAGAACTATACTCCTCCGATCCTTCAAACTGGGCATTCTGGATAACCTTTAGCTGTAAATTGCACATATGTGAATAAAAACCATGCAACTTGCCCCAATTCAAAATTACAGGTGTCAGAAATTGCTCAAAAACCATTCGGACAATACTTTGGGGGAGCATAAGACAAAAAGTAAAAAGTGATATAACTTCCAAATATGGGGCTGGGGTAGTTAATCGTTAATATTAAACTCACCATTTTGGTGCTTTATGACATCTCATACTTATAGCGCTTCGTTTGGACGAGATATAGCTGTCGCAAAAATTAAAAAGTCCAATTTGACCTTAACTTGGCCTTTAAAACCATGTCAGACATTCTCACCAATTCTGCTTGAAAGTATTTTTTGAGTGGGGGGGGGTCCTTTGCTTAATATTTTTGCAAATTTCATTGTGGTGTTTAGTGTCTTTCTATAGGTAACTGGGCTTCAAAAGCCCACTTCATGTCATCAGTTTTGAAAGAATTCCCATTGAAACACACATGAAAACGGAAACTTTGCAAGCTGGGTATTAACTTGCACAGTTTCACTGTTTGCTATATAATTCAATTAGGATATTTAAAGCATTATAAATTCCTTACCAAACAAGACACCACTGAAATTTGGTGCCTACCTAAATGAGGTGCTCATAAGGTGATTAATTATTGATCAATTTCATTGTTAGTGTTCTACAAGGTCCAACTTGGATTCAAAGTCTTAAAACTACCTTAATGACCAGGTTGCAAAGTTCAGAATTTGGTGTACATTTCAATGGAATTTTGTCTGAAAAGAGTTGAAAGTTTAGATTCGTTGAAGCCTGTTTCCTACATAAGGTAGTTTAGAACATGTTGAAACTTTGCACACAACTTTAGCAGGGGGCGCTCTTAACCATATTTCAGCAGATTTGGTGGCAAAATGGTCTGACATTGATTTTTCGGGGATTTAATCAAGTTAATTGGACTTTTTGGTTTTCGCGACAGCTATATCTCTGCCAATAAAGCTGATTAAGTATAAAGATTGTAACAAGGTTATTATTCAAAAGATTAGCTTCACCAGCCCAAATTGGAAAGATATATCACTTTTACTTTGTCCTTATTGGCCCCAAAAGATTTGGTCCGAGTGGGTGTTTTGAGCCATTTTTGACCCTGTAATTTTAAACTGGAGCAAGGTGCATTTTTACTGATACATATTTTGCAATTTGCAGCAAAAAAAAAAAAAGGTAATTAATAATGCCAAGTTTGAAGGATTTGAGGGATGTGTAGTTCTTTACTTAGGCCCTCTAAAGATTGAATTTCACCCCGGTACATGTTTTGAGGTGACCCCCCTCAAATTTCCAATTGGGCGTTGATAGCGTGATGAAAAAACGAAAAGAGGTACAGAGCTCCAATTTCAGGGATTTTAGTTTCTCATAAATATCTCTCAGAAACAAAAAAGAAAGAAATCCATGAGGTGGACAGGTATGTACCGATTTGTTGAATTGGAATTACCCATGGCTTTCAAAAGATGAGACAGTGATTCTTGGGTATATCGTTAATGTGGGGTCTAGTGGTGTGCTCAATGAGATTAAACGATTAGACCCTTTCATGTTTAGCAAGCGAGACCCCCCTAGATAGTATAGTACGCAAAGCGTTACATTTTAAAGTTATGTTGAGAAGTATTTCTTGTTAAAAGTGTCTAGATATTAAGAGACTTCCCTATAAGATAACGCAGTAATGCTGCAATATTCTCGCCAATACGGTGTCCAGATGGGACTGTCAAGGCAATTGGGCCATCATGTATGATAACCAATATAGTTTTGTGCAGACCATGGATGGGCCACAAAGGAGTTCCTATACAACTACTGGAATCCTCCAAGGAGATACTCTTCATCCATATCTCTTTGTAGTGTGGTTGATTACATGCTCAGACAGAGTCTTGACATCAAGAACGACAAAGGACTCACCAGCAAACCCAAGCGGTTCTAGGACGTCACCAAAGTCAGATCTCACAGACCTTGACTACGGCAGATGATATCGCTCTAACAGCTGATATGATCTGTGGTGCACAAGATCTACCAACATCACTTGAGAATCCTGCAGAAAGAAGTCGGCTACATCTAAGCCAAGAAGAAGACCGAATACTATGACTTTCAATGAGGAAGATGATCATCAACATATCTGCCACAACATGGTAGCCAACTCAAAGAGGTCAAGGACTTCCAAGTATCGAGGGTCTCATTGTCGCCGACAGCAAGAAAGACTTCCTGTCACGCAAAAAAGGACAAGCTGGAAGTGCCTGCAATAAAATACATCACTTATGGCATTCTGGTGTCTCCAATTCAACAAGCTGAAATTCTTTAAGAAGCCGTGTAGAGAGGATCCGTGTTATATGGATCTGAACCTGGACCATGAAGAAAGAAGCTACAGGATAGAATGAATGGCACCTACACCAAGCTTCTTATGCGAGTACAAAACATATCCTGGCGTGAGAACAAGACCAAAGCACACAGATATATGGAGATATCCTCCTTTCATTCGCTGTTGCCCAAAACGCCGTGCACGATTTGCCGGTCAATGTCATCGTGCGATTGATCAATTAGTCTCAGACGTACATGTTGGAAGTTACCATGCCAAAACAGGGGTGTCGCCCCTTTAACTTCATGATGTGATTGCTCGAGACATCCAGCAGGGTTCCATCTGACATCCCCAACTAATGACCAACAGGGACATTTGGCGCTACCATGGTGTACCGCATCTCGGCTGCGGTTGTTAGATAGATAGATAGTAAGTTGTAATTACCTTGGTAATCTCAGATTACCATAGTAAATGCAAGTGTGTAAAGTAGAAAGAGAGAAAGGTTACTAAAGGGTGACCTGCTAAATTTACAGAGTCAAAAGCTTCGTAAAAGATTCTATGTAATCATTCTCTCCTTCTTTCTGGTAATTTTAGCGAAAAAAAAAAAAAATGTGAAGTTAGGACCATCATAGGGGGGTAAGGGTCGAGGGTCAAAGTCGAAGGGTAAGGGGGTGGTTGGCACCCAAGGATGTTTATATGGTTAATATTTTCTAAAATATTATGCCCCACAATATGGCTATAACATTATTGTTATGTAAAACTAGTCAATTGCCATCATTTATAGCTGAAAATCCGATATTGCCACATTTTTAAAACACAAAATTGAATTTTCGCCTCTTGTGCGGGGGGAACATGCCATATCTAGAGATGTTTGTACTTATTCGAAATCAATGGAAAGAGGAGGACCATAGCTATCCATGGGATTAGCAACATTAAGCATCGGTTGCTTTATAACGGGTTATCGAGGGGATGGTAACCACCCCCTTGGTAATCGGTGTTACACAGAGGTTGGTAGACGAGGGGTGAACTATTGTGCTGCGATCAATAATGCAACATTACTTCTTTACCGTGAACTGAAACTTTATTGAGAATCAAATATGATAACGTAACCGAATATCAACAAAACTAAAACCTGCAAGTCAAGTAATTTTTTTCCTCACACATGCCAAGGCAAACTGATTCCTGATAGCTTCAAAGCCAAACATTAACAACACGACAGCTGTTCAATCCAAGTCGACTAAAAAAGACCAGTTGCCTCATGATGTGTATTTTGTCTAAAAGACTTTCCAACGAAAGAGGACAAGCGTCACAAGAATCTCGGACACCAATTAATCTGCGCAGTCCTTCGTCCACCGGCACACCCAAACACGAACCATTAGATATCAACTAAACGTAGAGGTTTACAGGAATGTATGATGAAAAGGTAAAATATACCCCCCCCCAGGATAAAAGGTCTGTTAAATCGGATCTGCAATTTTTAGGACATCATAATCAATAACGAAAAAATTATAGAACAATAATCTTAAGTGTGTGTGTTATTATGTACAGCAAAACAACAAATGACACTATTTTGAAAAATCCAATGGATTGAAATCCCCCATTGGACTTGAAGGACATTGTCTTAACTATGATAACCGGGAGCTAGCAGACATTGAACACATCTCAAGTACAAAAAGGTTCGTGTGAGTAAAATGTGGACAGGGACTGACAGGGGGGACCCCTTGGAAACGTGATTCTTAAGTGCAGCACATGGTGCCTTCTTAGAGAGAGGCGGCCAAAACAAAGTTTGGACAGGGTCCAAATTCTAAATTAACCAATCATGTGAAAAATCTACCATGTATTTGTCTAATTTATTGGAATTGGTCAAATGAACCATGAAATCATCTCGTTTGTGGAAGGCAGCAGATTCAGTCCCCGGTCCTAAGTAAACAAGAAGGTCTTAGACCTATCGAGTTATTACGGAGGGACCCACAGTGGGTGAAATTTTGTCTGAGGGAAAAAGGTACCAAGCTCGACGCCAAAATAGGAAAAACCCCAGTTACATTTGCTACAGTTGCTTTCTTATACTCGATCATCTGATATGTGACCCGTACCATTCTTGCGGAGGTGAAAATTCAATTGAGACCAGGGACTTTTCTGTTAATCATGTTATGTGAGGCTGGTGAAGGCCTGAAATACCACTATTGCGTTTCCATACAGAATGAAATTGTATTTAGTGGGCAGGGGGTGAGTTATATGACCGGAGTGTTCTCCAATATAATCCGGTGTGGCACGTGCATTTGTATTATTTCATTGTCCCTCTCCGACTTAATGAATGGTCCAAAAACTCCAGGGGACGAAGGTATCAACGTGAATCGACACACTGAGAGTCACCTGGTGGTACCGGGAACAAGTACAAGGTTAAATTGCAATAAATAGTCTGAAGGATCGACATACTGGTTGTTGGATTATGGATTATTAGGATACAAACGCATCATGACTTGAACTTTGAAGAGGTGGTTTCATTTGATTTTACCAGTCTTGTGTAGCATGCCTGAACTTAAACTGAACAATTTACTTTTTTGATTTACAGCAGCGTAAAATCCTTAACGTACTAATGTAGGACAGAATCCGTCTATTACTCGATTCGCGTTAATACGTTCGTCCCCCTGGAGTTGTGGAAAATATTACAATAAGTCGGAGAGGGGTAACCTAGCTCAAACGGGGGAGGGAGGAGGAAATGAAGAATTCACTTGCAACGTGCCGCCACCGGATTATTTTGGAGGACACTCGGTCATTTAACTCACTCACTGCCATAAAAGTACAATTTCATTATGTATGGAAACCCCACTATTATAGTGTATTCAGGCCTTAAGTGCCCTCAATAACATGATTAAGAAGTCCCCGGGCGCTCATTTTGAATTTTTCACCTCCGCAGAATGGTACGGGGTCACATATCAGCTGAAATCTAGTAGAATAACCTTTTTGTTTACATGACGGAAGTCTTATTCAGAGAGAATAAAAACCATACGTTACCATATGGCAACGTTTTCACATATGTGGAGCCGGTGTTTTCACTTTTTAATTGGTAGCTTTTGTTTTTGTGGTCGTGTATTTGGTGTTTGTTTTATGAAAAAACGGAATTATCACCAAACATAGGGAAAAATTTGTTTGATGTCATGTTCGGTTTGGGCTCTTGAAATTAACTTCTTAAACCGTTTTACATATTATAGATAATACTAAATAAATATCTTCCTGTGACATATGAAAGATATAGGTTACAAAGTTGTGACCATGCCTGTGGTCATTTACACTTTTAGTAAAGCATTTTATTAGTTAAACCGCACAGAGACTTTGATCCCTCATTGGGACACATTCCTTTACACTCAAAATAAAAAAAAAAGTTCTGAAATAATTTCGTTATTTAAAACATTGAGGATTCCACACGTTTGTGGTGTTGGGCTGCGCAAAAATTTCAATTCCAGAGTCCTGGGGCATTACCTATCAGATACCCATTAGTACAGGCTGAAGTGGAAAATTAAGCTTAAAGGACGATCGTCGTTACTTCGGATCGTTGCGGGAATTTAAATCGTCTCTGATAAGTGCTTTATTTAACAAGAAAGACCAAATGCAATAAATCAAACGGTGGGCGTTTTCCGTCTTCAAGGTTCCAGGCGGTTCATTTAAAGACACTATAAATAATATAAAAAACATTTTGTTTTTTTTAATCCGTAAGTAATTCTGCAAACTAAATCAATTAATTGAACCGCGCGGAAACGGGCAGAACCGGAAAAAACTCGCCGGTTGAGTATTGAATTCGTCGATTAGTATCTGATGCGCCATACCTGAAAATACTTGTACCAAATATATTCATCATATACAACACACACACATCACACATAACATTAATAATAATTTTGGAAAACACTCAGGTCAGACCAAGATGACCAGACATATTTCAAGAAAGTTGATAAATTTGATTGCTCAATATCCATGTTCAAAGAAAGAACAAATTCTCTTATAAAAATATATTGTATTTATTTATTGTACTGACATTCTGTTTCTCATTTTACCACTCTATATAGATATAGCACACTCAAACAGATTAGTGGCAAACAAAAAAATATTGAAAGACCTAGTGAAGTGCGCATCTGCTTTAAAAAAACCATTTTAACCGTATTTAAAAACAACTCAGGTATTTAATTTGTGACAAATTTCAGATCACATCATGCATTTCAAACCAAAACATTAAAGGCAAGTGATATTTACATACTTGGGCACATTCATCCCATGGCCTTAATCACTCTACCTGGCATTAAAACACATTGCTTTCCAATCATTATTTTAAGGGTACGCGTTATACAAGACATCGCCTTGAATATCGGTAAGCGACATAATAAAGACAATTACCTTATAGACACTGAGACCAAGTTTTAACATCTTAAACATATGACAACCAAAATAAAATTGTAGTTTGGGTATCAGTCTAAGGCGGAGTATATAGAGATATTTTACCGTGTTGAACCGTGTTAAAGGATATTGGTCCCCTGCGCCATAGTCCGAAAGGCTCCATAGGACGACAAAGGAATTAAAGTGTGAAAACTAATGCTGCGGGAAGAGTCAATTCAATGAGTATCTATGCTTTCACATTGTAGGTGGACTATGAGCGGACGGCGGACACGTCTTCTGCCACACCGTATCTGTTCTGGTATTACGGTTGACCTTGATGTACTAAGCACCACTATGGTGCTATTTTAAACGCGAGGCATGTTACAAAAAATTAGACAAGATTATCCCGAGACACTCCTGATCATTGTCTGGACCCTGTAGTGAAAGCCCCCTATTTAAAAAAAAAACATACTTTTTAAAAAGAAAATCTGAGTATTTTAGTAATTAAGCGAAGCGACGGTCGTAATATTCACGGGAGGTAAGCATTATTATATGGCTATCAATTGGAATCGTCTTGATTTTACATATCTGAAAAGCAAATGATCAACTAGACTTTCAATAATCGCACAAATGGACCTTTGTAGGTGAGCCAATTAATGTCAAATATCCCCGGTTGTAACGCACAACGATTCTTGTGTATTACCAAAATAAATACAATTTACGTATAAAATATACTTTTCCCACAATAAATCAAAAGTGGTCAAATGTTCAGAGCATGCCTTCAAGATCCAAGAAGAAATTTACGATGTAATGAATTTTCAAGTTTATCTTTTTGTCAGGGACAACATTTTTCAAGGTGTAATGCTTCAAGCCTCCTGTCACTTCAAGCATCTGAACAATTTCTAACGTCTAGTAATCAAAATGTACTTTTCCTTTATAACAATATACTATTCATTCCCCTAGGGTACTTGAAACCAATCGTAATGTAAAGTTTTTCAAGTTTTTGAACACGAAGTGTCTATGCGACCAAAATGACTAACCTTTTTGTTAAAACGATATTCTAATGATTGATATCTTCTGCTTAACATTTTAATTGCTTGTTTAAAATTACCCACTGCAAAACAGCTTTCTACTATTATGCAGGGCCCGATACATACATGTTATAACAAGCACTTTTAAGGGTTGTTTTTTTAAAAGCGAATTTAAACTTGGGTCAGTTGGAGCAGTTCCATGACCGTGGAGAGCAGAGCATCATTTCTCAGTGATTTGTCTTCTAATTATATGAATGTTAATGAACACATTTATCGGGTGTGGCCCCTCGAGAAAATGTGGGCGGAATACAGGAGGAGATGGGAAAATTCATAATACAGGGATCAAAAATTAAAAAATGCTTGGATTGACTGCAAAAAGGTAACCAAAATGTTCTTATTGTTACAAGGATTAAAAAGTATAGATTTGTACTAACGACAAGGTATGATTACCTAGTTAAACGACAAAATTCATCAAATGTCAAAGGTCATCACCACAGGTATTATCTTATATGGCACACGGATTCTGAACAATGGTCTCAAATTCTCATTGATTTGTTATCGAGATAAATAACAAACAAGGTTCAACCCCATTGACCTGATTGATTCTCCAAATTCAAAAAAAATATGTTAGACGGTGCAAAATGTTTGTTGACAGTATCTGAGGAAAGATGAAGCAATTGAGGCCATTTTGAAGAATGGAGCAATATTAAGATTAACCCCATTTGTGATGACCTTTGACATTGACGATTTTGTGTTTATATTCTCCATAACCATAAAGTGTGTTAAAAAAGACAAACTATACCATTTTTTAATCCTTGTAACAGACGAATTACTTTGGTTACTTTTTAATTACAGCAGTCAAGCATTTTTTTTTTCATTTTTGACCACCTGTATGATGATGTTTTCCCCTCCTGGATTCCGCGCGCACTTTCACGTGGGGCACCCCCGCTAAATTGTTTTTCATTAACTTCATAGAAGGACGATCCACTGCGAAAAGGCGTATGCTCTCCATGGTAATGGAATTGCTCCAAAGACAAAACTATACTGGAAACTTTGAACTTTTGATGTCTCGGCTAATATTAAACTGTTCAGCAAAATATTGTAAAGAGGGTAGGTAAGATGTGATAATACACTATGTTGTTTGTTTGCTGTGCAAGAACATTTTATGTGGCGTGTCCGTAAGGGGGGGTGGCCCGATCGATTTTTAAGTCGATTGAAGTATATAAAGATTTCATTTTGAGGGTTTAAAGAACAAACCTCGAGGTGAAAATTGGCGGGCGCGCGGCGATATTTCACTACAATATTCGTTCAGTGATCCAAAGGTCCACGGGATATATAAGCTTCGTGTGTTGTGCTATGTTGTATGAAACTATAGACCTATGTTGAAGTCATTCACACTTTGAACTGCTGTCCATACCTCTTTTGTACAAAAATTGCTGATGGGTGTGTGTTTCATGGACTTGAATTCATCATTGATGAGACCACTTTATCGTGTTACCAGGAAAGGTGTTACAAACACAGTTCTTAATATACTTCTGAAAACCATGTACTAAAAACTTACACTTAAACTGCATAAGGGGTTTGCACTTCCCTTAGTGATAACGGGGGGGGGGGGGGGGGGGGTTCCTAGGCCCCCCATGAATATACCACTTTCCTAACAGATTTTTTAGATGAAATCCACAATGGTAGAAGGCTTCAAAGACATCAACCAATAAGAAATAAAAAAACTGAGAAGAAAGAAGAGGAAGAAAGTTGTTCAGTAAGAAAAGTAGGGACAAAACATTGATTTTAATTTTGCGTCAAAAGTGCGAAAAAGGGACACACCCCTATTGTTTCTGCATTTCTGATGGCATTGCTTCACCTAGGACTTGTGCTGATTCGTTAAATGGTGAAGAATGGAACTAGGTATCATATTCAGCACAAACAAAATGTCTCATGCCATTTATATTTAGGGTTACTTGTATAATACCATAGGTTCCTACAGTTAAACCGATACAGGAGTTATATAAAATATTATGCTCAATGGAATACTATACTTTGCAAGATTTTTTTAATTAAGTATTTACTTTGTTTATGTGACTAAGGTGTATGCATTATGAAACTCAGGAATACAGTAACTCTATTAAAGATTTTCATTTTTGTCATGGGCACTTACGTTGTGCATAAAGGGGGGGGGGGCCTAGGGACCCATGCAGTATCGCAAAACACGACCGCGAGGATTTGAATGTTTGGCCCCAATTGCAAGCGCAACTAAAAAAGTTAGGACGATACAAAAAATATAAACCAAAATAGTTGCAGCGTTAAAATCGCCGGCTGAAAAACACAAAATGGGTACCTAGGAACCCCCCCACCCCTTATGCAGTTAAGTGTTTAATATAAGACGGTGCTCTTGCGTCGGGTTAAAACAAACCCAACAACAACACACTGCAAAACACACTCGGAGTCTCTTTATTCTAGAAGTAACGTAAATCCAACAGATGATACATTAGCTTTGACATTTCCTTCGTTCACCACCAGACATGATACATCACACTGCAATGTGATCGACGCATAGAGACAATGCATTTACTTAATGTCTCACATCGGTAGATATGACAGAAATATGTACATCTTCCCCCATGGGGGTTTTATGTACACGTTGGATGGTAAAGATCGTGATTACGGTCATGGTTCATAGCGGCTCTTAGCACTTTTCGAACATTGAACCCTTTTGGTCTTTGATTTACTTTATAAGACTGAATGAAGAGACAACATGGTTTTATCGGCTTTATTTACAAGCTCCTGCTTATTGCTGTTTAGGTATATCATCAGGGAAGTACGTAACATAAGTAAACGAAAAGAAAAGCCACGCGTGTCTCAAGGATTACTCAGATCTGATGAAAGTCGACGTGTAAGTGAGGTGTATTTAATTTTCTGTATTGCTTCAATGTTAGAATGATCTACGTGGCATTCAAGTAAAAAACAAAATACAATCCTGTGGATAGGTCCCTTTCCTTTACGGTACCCTTATTGTGGCTTAGGGAAATGGGGTTTATGATGGTCCGCTGATGTATATGAACCATTAACATCTATATTGCTTCTTTAAATGTTTACATAAAAATGCATTTTGAAAACAACGCTTATAGGCTATTTCGAGAAATGTACACTTTGTAATGCTCTCCGCAAAAGCCCAAGGCGTGACCTTAACACAAGTTTTAGATTATAATGCTCCAAATGTCTTCAAAATCGTAATTTATTGCTATTCATTTCAGTGGTACTGAGTTTAAATTTAAATTTTGGATTGGAACTTGCAATACAGACAAATAAATTGGGTCCTTTTTTCCTCTAAAATCCAATGTATTTACTTGAAAAACAAATAAAGAAAATAAATCGACCTTACGAAACCTCGGACTTTAAAGCACAACCTTACATTTTTAGCATAAAGTTCGGCCGGCTATTTTGGCTCTAATTAAATTAATTTTTAAAAAGAGGCATGCATCTATTCTATAATAGATTGAATACATTACACTTCCATGGGATATTGACCAGCTTATTCAAATACAACTGCAACAATATCACAACTACCAGACTACGTATAACTACTAATTTAGATGGCGTGAAAGTTTTTAATCATTCGTGGCCCACCCGCGTCAGGCTTTCTTTTAATCGCTACAACCACTGCAAATGCCAATATCTGACACATTCGGGCTGCATGACGCGCTGATTTTTTTTTTTTTTTTTTTTTTTTTTTGTTTTTTTTTTTTTTTTTTTTTATTCTATTTATATACATCGGGTTTTGGACCAATGTAGAAGGTCCTGAGTGGGACTCTCACAGTTTTCTGTCAATCTTGCAAATATCTCTGGTCCAGTTAAAAAGAAGAGGTCTTCGCTGAAATAGATAAGTACATACAAAGTTTAAGTTGACCCTCCGCGTTAGGTTGTCTTGCTGCATTGCGAAGGCCAACTTCTGACACATTTGTCTGATGACCGCTGTACATTGACAGCCAACTTGACAGCAAAGTTGTCATTTAGAAGAATACCGTAACTGATCTCTTATTATATTACTTCGTCTGTTTTTGAAAATGTCGAAGGTCGCTGATGTGGCAGCTTATATACAGTTTTCTGTCAATCTTGCAGATGTCTTTGGTCCGATTAAAAGTAAAACGTCCTCGACTGGAAATACAAAAATAAGGTTGGGCTAGAAATGCTGACTCTGCAATATTGATAGATTCCAATCTATACGCGTTATTTATATATACATGTTTATTAATAGGTCATAATCTATAACATGTTCATTTAAGTGGTCATATGTTATGCACAAAATGGTACATATTGTTATATTAGCCTCCATTTTGTGATTGAAAATATTATTTTATTTGAGAAAAGATTTCTCACGGGAAAAGTACTTAAGCTCTGTTTACTATAAAAAAGAAAAAGTGGAATTCTCCTAGTGCTATATTGAGATCACACCTGTTGTTCTAGAGAGATTTCACAAGAGGGGAAATGGAATTCCCCAAGAATTAAAGTTAGAAACTGTGTCAACTTGTTTATGCATTGAGATCAAAACATATTGCAAATTTGGGGGTTAACATGAAGTTATAATTGTGAGGTGATGCAATGCAGATGGTGTCATTTATGTGAAATCTGATTTGACAGCGCAAGGTTATGTTAAAGACACTATCAGTGATTTGAAAAATATATGAAATTTGCAGGAATACCTTCAAAGTGGAGGATAAGTCTGTAGAATTCTCATAAGTTACCTTTTCCAACTGAAGAATTGACAGAAAAGGAAGAAAACGGCCGTGTTCCAAAATACGATTCCCCATTCAATTACGTGTTGTAGTAAGTGTCCGAACGGACAGTAATGACTTAAATTTCCGATTCTGTCCTTATTAGGTTGCTCTTGGTCTTATCATTTGCAGGGTATGTTAGGATACCTGTACTTGTTACATACATGCCAAAATCTGATTTTTGATGATTTTTTCAATTTTCTGATTTAGCAAATCACTGATAGTGTCTTTAATGTTGATGCTGTAATGATTATTATTAGGATATGGGAATCTAGCTGTGAGTAGTTATATACTTGTCATTGGAAGGACTCAGAGCCAGCCAGTTGTTCAGGTGTGGATTTCAGTATGAGGTCAGGGCAGTATTTACCACAGGAGCTGCATATGTGCAAGCTATTTTCCGCTGTCATCTTCGAGGCCAAGAGAGCTTCAGTTTTTGGAATCAAAAAGGATTCCAGTTGGTGTTCCTAAAAGTGGACATTTAATTACAACAGACGGGCATTAGGTGGTGATACTTGGATGGTGCTGCAGAACATTAGTGTCGTCGAGGGAAAACCCTGTCGTCTTGAACTGCTGGACAAAATTACCTTTAAGACTAAGACGATTCCTATGGATATTAATACCATTTGAATATTATTGCATGCTCTTATTTTCAAGTCTTCGCTGTGAGGACATGTCTTCGTTAAACTGCAACGCTTCTGTTAACTTGGGACACTTGTGGACTCTAATATGTATCATCTTTAATTATTGTGTGTAATTTTATAATATGTAATATTGTTTTGGACATACCAAATTCTTGAACCAAACTGATTAAAAATCATTAAATCTGTGTTATTATATAAATTTAGATCATTTGTGCACAAGGCTCATTTATTTGTGTTTGAAAGGTATTTCTGACCGTTGACGTCCACGAAACATCACAACAATATGAAGTTGCGCATTTCTTTACCCACCGATTTTATGGGGTTATATTAAACTCAAAATTAGGCAAAACTTGTGCTTGTCCATAAAACATGCGGTAGACGAACTCTTTTTGCAGTGTTTGCTCATTTTTTCTTCAGTTATTTATATTTTCATAACATTATTTTAATGCGAAAGTAATGGGCTCGATTTTCGTTTAAAATCCAAAACTGATGCCAAGTAAATTACTAAAGGCATAGATCACCAAAGACATTACTTGACCTATCTTAACCCAGAAGTGTGAAATAACCCCTCTTTTTATCGGTCGATCAGTACCATATTTATGTGAAAAAAGTACAAGTTGTTTGGGAAGAAGTTATTCCGAGGCAAACCTAGTTCAATGCTCGATTTTGAGTAAGTGGATGCGTGCATAGTGTTCGATTACGCTTACAACTCTGCCATGCCTTCAAAACATCGGAAGTTCAACCGTAGAAACTGATGATTTTTTTCCTTAACAGTGAGATTTGTATATGCAGATTTCAAAGTAAGTACTTTATGAGAACGTAAACCTTAGGGGGAAATTGTAAAAATAGATGAAGTGGAATACAAAATATCATAAAAGGATCCATTATACACTACGAAAGGATTACGATAATAGTTACGGAAAGGAATTAGAAATAGCTTTCTTAATAATATTAAAACCAGCAATAAAGCCGTTCATCATTTCTACAACTCCTACCGTATTTGATTCCTTTACGCTCAGAATTGGAGGAAAAGAATTTAATGGATTTAATATATTTTTCAACGAATAAGGAAATAACAATGGCACTTGATTTTCTAGTACATACATGAGTGTCATAGGAATACCCAAAGACAAATAAAGTTAACACTTTTGAATGAAATTATTTCCTTAGCAGAATGTGCAGATGAATCATTTACGATACCTTTTTTCGCACATCTTGATTTTGAAAGTATGAATAAACAGAATGTGGATATGTAAGGATTTTCTAATTCTAATCATCAAAGCTAGTATCAACTAATATCAATGATACAGATTTATTTAAGTAATGGGTAAAATGCTTCAAGTGTGCGCATTGATTGAAGCGATTTAGACCTCATAGCGCAATCACGTCATAATTTTGTTTTAGATGTATCGTATTTATGTAATCTGTTAAAACTTTTGTTGCTTTCATTGTAGCCCAACCCAACCAATATAATTATATTCGATATATGATATTAGAGGCACTCAAGCAAGTCTGTCCCAGAGTATAATAGCTGAACGAGAACACCTTTTTCACCACACAATCACCTGTTATTCCCTCTAACCATGGGCATCTTTAAGCATGAGCAATCTTCTCACCACCACGAAGAACTGCACATCAGAATATGGTATCCCTCGGCAATGCTAACGACACCTCATGATTATATTATACTAACGTACTGGAGTAACCCTTAACAACGAGGGAACCGGTGGGTTTAAGAAGATTAAGTAGATTCAATTGTACTTGAAAGTGATAGAACGACCAATTACACCTGGTCATTTTTAATCATGTTGACCTCGACAACTTCCCGGGGCTCTCTGACTTGATTTTGACAAAGTGTGCAACGCAAGCATCAGTCTGAGAAATCAAGATGCATTCTTTGTACTTTATCAGTTAAGCCACCCCACGCAATTTGAAATATTTAGTAGCATTTTTTCACTTCAGTACATTTGAGTGTTACGCTTTCATATAACGGTGGAGTTTGAGCAAGTAACTAACTGAAACCGGTTGCACAATTATCATAGATATTGGCGTTTTTAAAATAAGATGGAGAAATAAGATGTTTATGATGCATTATGTAAACGTTATATAAAAAAAAATACCGTTTGGGATTTTTCATTTGCTATCACCTCGTTGAATGGAACAATCTATATTTCGCGTTAAAATATTCGTACATTTCCACTCTTAAACATTGCATATTGTTATACTATCCGGCTGTGGTAGAAGATGATTAAACGGATACCGTCTTTGACACGCCATAATAAGTGAGTTTCATCCTTGAAATAACAAACTAAGCACAGTTTATGTCCAGATAGTATCTAATTGGAGCAATTACTTTAACGCCAAATTTAACAGGCTAATGTTATCCGGACCACATTAGCCAGGGATATGTAAACCTGATTTACAAGAACCACCCACTCCCCTAAAGGCCTGTACTTTACAAAGGAAAGACCACAGTTTAGAGCGATTTGCCCGTCCCTTCCTTCTAACGTACCTATAGCATGATGATTGGAATGGGTTGCCAGTGGCTATGGGTGACTCTGTCATGCCTTCCATCGCTCTTTTAAAGGTGCAACGAGAGATTTTGAGGCACCCAAATATTGTGTCATAATAGTAATTTCATATAGATTATACACGCAATAGACTTCTTACATTGTATTTGGCTATGGAAATGTCTTAAAGGAGAGACAAAGGTGATTTTGATTTGTTCATATTTCAATGTAAAACATCGACTGAATTTCGTATTTTGCTCCTATACGAAATTATAAATTTCACAATTTTTGTAACAAAAAACAGATCCCAGCTTTATCCTTCAGATGGAGATATTTTTATGGAAAGCTTTACATCAGGGCAAACATCAGTACTTTCAATTTTGTAGGGACACCTGATATGTGAAATCTCTCGTTGTACCTTTAATATCCCAATGTCCCTGCCTTTAGTTCTTCACATGCTTTTCTGTTAAGATTTGCTATTCATACATGCTTCTGCTTTTGACAATATTATTTGGTATTCTTTCATCATAAAGAAAACTCGATAGTACCCAGGTTTAAGGTGTTGAGCCACCCATGGCTGGGAAAGGCCTTTAGTATGCGCTAACTTATTCTTATCTTACAATGAATTGTTTTGCCAATACCTTTTGGTAAATAGTAAAAGGAAGGGCCCACTCAAGACAGGTTCACAGCGGATACGTATTGACAGAATGGTTACTATGAGTGTAAAGAACACCATGACAGAGGACAATCGTTGACATAGCTCTTAAGTGCCGAAAGCTGTGTTTGGGTACTTATAGTGATTTCTACAAAATAAAATACAAAAGAAAAGCACACACACGCACATACATTCCCAAAATATTCAAAAAGTAAGTTTTCGGAATTTCTTCGAAAATGCCAAAACGGTGTGTGAGTCAGCATCTTCTTATTGTTAATTTTTAAGTTTAATATTAGAAAGCATTTAAAAAAAATCAAAACTTAGCATCAGTAAGCAAAATCAACACCGCTGTTGTTAATTTCACTACAAATGGTTCTCCCCATAAGATAAATTTTCAGTTCTTTGAAAACGCACTTTAACACTTAAAGTGACCAAGGGGGGGGGTTCCTATGGACCCCCAAAATTTGTTTTCGCGCTGGCCGCTTTATTTACGCGTAAGATTTTTGAGCCGAATTTGTTTGTAATTGTTTGACTTTTTAAATGCCTTTCTTTTCAATACAAAAGAATTACAATCGCCAAACCGTTAATGAGTTAAATTAGTTGGGGGTCCCATGACCCCCCGGGCACTAACGTAATTCAATCCAGATAGAGTTTCTTAATCAAAGAACGAAAGTGAGTTTTTTCTGATATTATTTTTACACAAACATGTCTGAACACTTAGTAGTAACATTAAAATAATTAACCCTTACAATTTAATCGTGGACATTGCTAACCTTTATTCTGGTTGGTTTTGTGTTTAAACTTAGTGTAATTTGGGTCTTCTAGAAAGATTCAACATGAATTAAGTTTTCAAATGTTTTGATGTAAGCGCAAGTCTCATTTGAATTTTCCGTCTTTATTGCCCAATTTTTTCGCGTGTTTTGAAAACAATGTTTTGCCCCTAATTTCAAGCCGAAATTAAACAATTTCATTTTTTATTTGCTGATTTGGAGTTGTCATCTAACCCTTCACATGTGTATAAATGTTCGTGCCAAAATTCCGCGGAAAAGTGGCTTCCTTGGGGGGGGGGTTCCCATGGACCCCCCACCCCCTTGGGGCACCAACGGATTGAAACCCCTTGGTATGTTCTGATTGTTTGGAATAACAATGACACCGAATACGTGACAGTTTCTGTACTCACGTTTTTTGGAGAAACAACATGGGTAAAAAGGAGATTTTGTTTATACACTGGGTGCTCATAAAGTTGGAATCATTTTTTTTTCAGACACACTTCTTAAACGTAATTTCTTTTTAACTTCTCATTATCATACTAGATTACTTATTCTGTGCCGTTGAGCCCGGAAAATGCCAACAAGCCGTCTACATCGTTCGTGGAGAAGACGCTATGGAATCAACTGTAAATCGAATATTGCTTCAAAATGGTTACCGAGCAAGACGAATGATCAAATGTCCACGTCTAACCCTTCAACACAGAGTTGCTTGACTTCGCTGGGCTAGGGAGCACAGAATATTACAGCTCGGATCCTGGCGAAAAGTTGTCTTTATGGAAGAGAGCCGATACATACTTGACCATCAAGATGGAAGACAAATTAGGGCTCGTCGATTACGTGGTGAGAACCTCCGAGATGACTGTATTCAAGAATTGACTTAGGGTGGTGGCGGTTCAGTGTTGGTATGGGCCGGTATTCATTATGGAGAAAAAACGTCACTGGTGGTACCAGATTGAAACATGAACGCCGTCATGCACCTGGACATTGTGGAAAACCACTGTCTGCCACATGCAAGAAGGGTTTATGCAAAGCAAATTTCGGCTACAAGACGGCAATGCCACGCCGCACACGGCCACTGTAGTGAAACAATTTCTTGAGGCAAAGAGGGTAGAGCAGATGCCATGGCCTGCTTGCTCCCCTGATAGAACACTATCGGGCATGTTGGGATACCTTAGGCCGGGCCATCATTGACAGGGACAATCTTCCTCAAACTCTTCAGGAATTAGCTCAGGTTCTGATCGATTAGTGGGACGCTCTGTCCATTGACATATTAAACAAACTTGTGGACAGTATGCCGTGACGTCTTGACGTACTGATTCATGCCAGGGGTGGCCATAGTCGATATTAGTGACTGATTGACATTAAAACAGTACCATTGAGCATTTCGGTGCATGAAATCACCCATATATGTGTTATCTTTAAAGGAGACTGATGTGAAAACAATTGTAACAAATTCCTTAAATCTTCTGTTCAAATTCCCCTTTTCATTTCAGGCTAAGAACACAGTTCGTAAAGGGTTATTTGTGGACAAAGTTCATGGTGATTTGTTCGGAAGACACTGCTCAATCAAGTAGTGTGGCGATATACACCTTAGATATCATAAATACCTCATACTATAAGAATCATTCCATAAAAGTGGTAAAAATAGTTTATTCCAACTTTATGAGCAACAGTGTATATCAAGGGCCAAGGTGACTCAAAGATTTAAAACGTGATAACTAAAAAATGTATTTTAAAAGCAACTGATTATCCCAGAAGCAAAACAAGTTTATGATTTGTACATAAAAATATAATATATAGTTATGAGAAAGTGGAAATAGAGCCATTTACCTTCTTTTACTACATTCTTAACGTCAAGAACAAATCACGGTGATTCTTAACGCAGAGCCACATCTAATGCCTGAAAAGGGGTTCTGTCGGTATGGTACATAGACAGGTACATCACTTCAAAACAAATTGGAATGCATTCTAATTTGACAAGGAGACTATATTCGTCCACATGGCGGGGCTATGTTTAGATTGATTGGACGTTTTAATCATTCTCTCTGAGATGAGGAACCTAGACTTTTATAAAAGAAAATGATGGTCCATAGCATTTATGTGCCATGGGCTTTGGCAAATATGTGTATATTGGTAAGTGAAGTCTAGTGATGTGCTCCAATGAGATTAAACGATTAGACCTCCTATGTTTAACAAGCAAGACCTGAGGAAGAATAGTACGCAAAGCGTTATTTTAAAAGTGCCTAGATATTAAGAGATTTATCCCTATAAAGTGCCTTAATAATACTTCAACCAGTGA
This sequence comes from Ophioderma brevispina, assembly GCA_023653785.1. Classification (NCBI taxonomy): domain Eukaryota; kingdom Metazoa; phylum Echinodermata; class Ophiuroidea; order Amphilepidida; family Ophiodermatidae; genus Ophioderma; species Ophioderma brevispina. The sequence continues at coordinate 257,918 of JAMKCH010020823.1, read as the reverse complement.
ATAACGAGAAAGAGCGAGAGAGAGAAAGACTTACTAAAGCGGGAGAAAGAATGATATTTTGCAGCCAGTCGTTACTATTTATATCTTAAAAAGTGACCTTCTAAGATAAAGAGAGGGATTTTACGTATCTTAAACATTTTGCTGCCACCAATCATGCAACACCAACCAAGACGACTTCTTTAATCGTGAACTTGTGCTTTATTGAGAATCTACTCTGACGACGCATCCGATGTCCCGTTCAATATGACTAGCTTTGAACAAAACTAGAACCTGCAGTCACGTAAATTTTCAATCACAATGCCAAGGAAACTGATACCTGATGGCTTCAAAGTCAAACACAACAGCGCGGTGGCTGTCAATCCAATGTCGAATAAAAAAGACCAGTTGCTCATTATGTGTATTTTTCTATAGACTTTCAAACGAACAATAGACAGCGTCACAAGAAGCTCGGGCACCAAATCTGCCCAGTCTTTCGTCTACACCTGCTCAAAGAACCATGATCATGTGTAGATCAACTCTATAAAACAGTAGAGATACCATGAATGGATGCAGGAAGGTGAACAGATACACTGAAATCATGAAGGAATGCAGCCAAACCTCCAGATACTCAAGACCATCTTAGAAAACTCGTTGTCTCTGTCACTGCAGTACTATCTCATAGACACTCAAAAGTCCATTTGAGGCATAATACGACCCTCACCATTTTATCGTCGTATGACTCAAACCTTTTTTTTTTCTTCAAATTAGGATGGATGACGTCGTTCCCGGTAGCCCCAACATCATGCTGGACAATTTTCAGTAGAACCTCCAACTCCGGGTTAGTCTGATTATTCCACCTAAGGTACCTAGTTTTCAAAATCAATTCTAAGACAATCATAAAGCAAGATGACAAAGACGAGCTGTCTTTGTTCTAGCCAACTTACAATTCTGCCACAGAAGTCAAGCTGACAAATTTGTCGATACCAATTCTTACCAAAAAATAAAGACTGACACCACGAGAGTATGAGAAAATAGTCATCGGCACTTTCAACAAGATGAAAGAGTCCAGCAACCACTTTGGCCGGTGAGGAAGGGAAATTACCATTAACAATTAACCCATAGAACGGGTAGTTCTCCGCCCCAAAAAGACAAACCCCTTTTACCACGGACGAACTATGGTCCCTGTGGGCCTGCTGCTACCCATAAAGGAATATGTCGGCTACCTGAGGACACCCTCAACATTCAGCCGGCTTGCGGAATGACTCCCGAGATTTGATAATCTATTACTCTTTCCCTGGAGATGGCCAGCGCACGTAGTGTTGAAAAACAAGGAAACATATGCTATGGGCCGGATTCACCGGCGACATTCGTATTCTAGCACGAAGTTCTCCACTCATGGTACATACACATACCATGCAGCTTATCATGGGATAATGTACATCCAGGCTTCAATTAATAAAATGCAATCATTATCGCGTGTAAGCTGTAGGCAGGGGCAACTTGGTTAGCTTTAATGAAAAAATATATAATGACCCAGGGATGAAAGCACTAATTGTTTTACGAGATTTCCTTGTTGCTTGCAGGACTCGATTTTGCGATAAATTTCTCATGTGAAATGAGCACGTGAATTCAGATAGGGCGAATCAAAAAGAGAAAACACAATTTGAAAAAGAATAATAGAACGATTAGAAATAATTTCTTTCAAATAGTTTCAATTCACAGTTAATATGTGTCCTGAGGTATTTTTATAACGTATTCTTGATTTTTCCAATCGCATGTCTTTTTTCACCTGTATTCAAAAGAGGGGAGGCATGGACTCAGGTCAAAAACATCATCGTTCACCCAATACAGAAAAGGTTTGAGCCTTTTAGTAGAGTCATTTTCATGAAATCCGTGACCATTTTAGGATACTTTTTTTCTGAGGGATTTGGCAAGATGGACCATTTTAACAAAAATAGCTCCTATACACTCCAGAACTGACGGCTAACTTTTTACAGAGCGTTTTTCAAAATGGCCGCCGCCGACATTTTGAAATGTATTAAAAACGTGATATCTTGGAACCTAGATGAGCTACAACGATGAATGAAATAATGTCTTTTCCCACTAATATAGCACAACAGATACGGTGGAGTGAATTTTTAATACATATAAATGCCATCTTGACCTCTAAATCCAAGAGGCTGCCGTACACAACTTGGAAATGTAATATTATATAAATATTTTGTCAGATTATGTAGACTGCAAATAAGTTGTTTTTCCACTCATTTTGACAATGAGTGCTAAGCAATAATTAGAATGGTAATGTTAGCAATTTGAGACTTGTCCGGCTCTCAAAATCAGATGGCGAACACAGAGAGCCTCTTGAAAAAATGAGATATTGCCATATTTTTCTCTGGCAATACAGAAACCTTAAAGGAAAAAGAATTGATGTATTTCAGTACTAGTTTGTCCAGAAAAAAATCAATGGAAATGTGGTATAAACATGTGCTGACACGTGACCTTGATGAAAATCCAAGATGGTGTCTAGCACCATCTGAAAAATTAAAAAAATGTTAAACTATTTGACACGAATGCCCTAAATTGAACCATAAGGTAGAATCTTTCTAAATCTTGGCGATGGATATCCTAGATGAAAAGCGGTGTAATAAGACTTTGCCCCCCCACTACAGAAAAGGTTTTTTAAAACAACCTTTGGATAGGTTAGTATGAACCCACTATATCAACGCAAGGTAGTGCTCTCAAATTGCGGTATCACTTTTCAATAGAGGCCAATTTAAGGTTACAAATGGGTTCAAACTTTTAAAATGCTCAAATCAAGTGAAAATGTATGCATGCTGTCACATCTAGTCATAAGTATTCAAAAAAATTGTACAGTTGGTACCACCTACGACCATTGATTATAGGCCTGAAAATGACTCTAAAATGGTAAAAAAGGTCAATCTCCCATTTGTACAGGGGTCAATTGTTACAAGTTAATCTTGATTATATTTGAAATAATGCATGTTATTGCACTGAGGGGAGGAAAGAGGACTCCAAAAAGTTATAGTTTTGATTATGTTCAATGTTAATTACCGAGTAATGGGTCAAAGAAGGCAACGCCAATTGGATTATGTTGCCCTATGACCGATTTGGTCGTATCTTGACAAAACTATGCATTGCAAATCCTACAAAATATTCCTTATTTGACACTTAAGCCAGATGAACAACTTTTCATTTTTTACAAAATGGAGAACTTCTGTGATTGTGCCCCCTGTACAAATTGACCTTTTTTACCATTTCAGCCATTTTGCCCTATAAATCCAAAATCAATGCGTCACAAGCTGGTACAAGTATACCATTTTTTGAATCCGTTATGACCAGACGGGCAAGATGGCATAAATTCAACATGAGAGGCATTTTAAAAGTTTGACCCCAGTGTAAACCTTTTAAACTGGCCCCTATTGAAAAGTGATACACAATTTGAGACTACTACCTGAATGACTTATAGATGTGTTCAAACCTTTTCTGTAGGGGTGAACAATGTTTGACCTGGGTCCATGCTCACGCTCATATATTATTTTAAGTCTAATTACTGGGGCACTTAGACTGTTTTTCAGGTGGGGATATGCGGACTCGATTTATGAACTTTGGGGGCTGGGAAATGATTTGTCTGCACAAAGTACCAAGGTATATAAGGAATTAAAAGTTGAGAAATTTGCAGGCTTTATAGGAGCTGGGCAGAATTGGGCAAAAGTTTAGTTCTGAAGGCAAAATATTTCTACTAAGGGACATTAGAACTGAATTATGCTTCATCTGTGGTGTTAGAAACTGCTGGAGAGAGACAAATGGGGGTCTTAAAGGGCACAGGCCACATTTTCAACAACATTTCTATAGATTTGGACTTGCATTGCACAGGTTTTTACTCCCTGGAATATTTAATAAGCACCTTAGAAGGGGCCCCTTTCTCTTATTTTAAGTCTTTTTTGTTTTTAATTGTTTATAATTGAAACCCCCATACCATAGTCAAATCGGAAACTTTAGGTAATGAGAATGTAAATAAGGTGGAGGATTTACATGGAGAGAGGAGGAGGAATTCAAATATGGACAGCAGTGAAGACTAACACTGAGGTCATACATTGTGTATTGGGCAGCCCTGCCAAGAAACCTCATCTACAGATACAGCTTATTTATGCCAGCGTTCACCTGCCTCCATGCAGAGGCAGACACTGTCATGCTCACCATATATAATGCAATTCGATCAACATGATGCGACAAATCGCAATCTGACACCTGAGAACACAACAATATGTACAAGCAGCATATGTTGCTCAGAGTATCTCAGGGATACGGTGTGTGAAAACACAAACGCAACTGATCCGTGCCAGGTGTTTGTGTGATGAGGATATTGCTGCATCCATCATTGCATGTTCTAACTGGGTTATATGGGTGTGATCGTAACTCTGGGTTTTATGATCTAAGGCAAGAAAACATCGAGATATGCCTAGACAAATCTAAAAAACACAATTGCTAGCGTCGTGTGGTATGGAACTCCTTTGACACCATAAGTTCTCAGGGCATTGAGAAGTTTGTCATTCCTCGCATATTGTGATGCCAAAGCAAGGATGTTGTGAGATGAGTTACAAAGTAGAGAGTAATGAAAAGACGACGATCGCCAGATTTCGGTAGACGTTTCATATAGAAGTCCCATGATGCCACATGAGTTATGCCAGTCATTCAATCAATCATACGGCACAAGGTCATTACAGCGCATAACGGAAAAATGGGTAATTCATCATTTGCATTCAATGCGGACTTCTATATGAAATCGTCTACCTAGATTTCTTCCACACTCGGATAGTCTTCGTCTGCACTTAGAGCGAGCAATCTTGCTTATATGCAAAAACAGAATCGTTTATCAGCGATGGTCACGGATGGCACCATTTTTGCACTGGTTTAAACCTTCTATCAAAATATCCCCATCTGAGAGGATTAAGCTGTAGAACGGTTCTTTGGCACAAAAAATTGTGAAATTCTAATTTCCCATCGGAGCAATATAAAATTCAGTCCAATGTTTTATATTGAAATATAGACACATCGCCTTTGCTTTCATTTGAAATTAGTTCTGTAGCAAAAAATATAAAAGGTAGGGCAAGCTATTGAAATCTATTTTTGTTATACAGAATCACAGGAAAATGGATGTTTTTTTTGGCATCTTAAAGGAGAGGCACGCAACACATCTGCATATAGGGTGCCCTCTTTTTTTGTCAAAATTGAGGTTTGCATGGTTTGTGTGTTTTTTACATGAATTAACCTCACCTGAATGAATGTCTAGTGTGAATAAGTAATTTCGTAATAAAATGACTCCGGAGTTATTGTATCCCATTGGCTTCGGTTGTACAACTGAAATGTAAGAAAATACACATCAAAGTGGTGTAATTTCCCTATAAAACCTTCAGACTGGTACGTTGGCACCTTATTTATGTATCATTACCCAATGTTTTGGATTTACTATGATGTAATTAACTAGTATAAAACAAGAAAACTTTTTGACTGCAAATAAAAGAAAAAAGGCGGAAATGACCAACTGAAATTTGACTTGAAACTAGTCACTTCTATTTCTGCTATTTTAATCTTCCATTGGGAAAAATGCTTTTAGTTCTCAAGGCAAGTCCATTAAGTCATTCATTTGAGCTCTTTTAAGGAAATTTGGATTTTGTTGGTTGGCCAAATGTTCTTGGGGCCCTTTGAAGGCCCCACCCCCCCCCCCCAATTTGCGTCACTCCAGCAGTTGTATAACCTCAGTTTGAAGCACAATTCAGTTACTAAGGTCCCTTATGGGAAATGGTTTGCCTCTAGAAGCTAAACCTACACATATTTCAAAATTAAATTACCAAAAAGCCCCGTATTTGGCCCGACCAAATCATTTTGCAGCCCCTAATGTTCGAAAATCCGGGACCGCACATACACTGGAAAAAAAAAACTGGTAAGTTGCCCCCCGGTAAGTCTACTCAACCACCTAAGGGGTGGCTTTACAATTCAAATGCCGTATACAATTAAATAGTCGAGTAATTTGCATTTCAGGATCATCTCAACATAAAGACCCATGACAATTCACAGTTTTTGGATGGGTGGCTGTCAGTTTAAAATGGATTTACATGCCAAAATAGAAAAAATGGAAATCTGATCTGTCAATTTAGGGCAATGGTAGAAATAATTCCCATGTTTTAAAATTTCAAGACGGCTACTCGCCACCATCTTGGATTTTAAAGGTCAACGTGGACAGCAAATGTTGTATACACCCACTATTCCTATTTTTCTGACAAAACTAGTAATGAAATACATCAATGCTTGTTCTTTAGGTTTCCAGTGTTGCCAGAGAAAATATGGCAATATCTCATTTCAAGATGGAATCTGGTTTGCACATCTTGGATTTTGAGAGCGGACAGTCTCAAAATGCTAACATTACCATTCTAATTGATTTCTCATGTCAAAAAATTTGGAAAAACAACTTATTTGTCAGTATAATAAGCGAACAAAGCTATTATATAATATTACTTTCCTGGTGTTCGTGCAGCCTCTTGGATTATTTAGAGTTCAAGATGGCATTTATATAATAAATACATCACTCCAAACTGATCGGCTGTGACTAAAATGTGGGAACTACACTTCATTCATCGTTGAGCTCATCTGGTCCAGAGATATTCCTTTTATTGTATTTCAAAATGGCGGCGGCAGCCATTTGAAAAAACGCTCTCTAAAAAAGTAGCCGTCAGTTCTGGGGGGTATAGGAGCTATTTTTTGTTAAATTGGTCCATCTTGCCAATCCATCAAGAAAAAAAAGGATCCTAAAAATGGTCAGGATATCATGAAAATGACTCTACTATTTTGGTAGTTAGTATGGACCCTTATATAACTTGCTAGGGTAGTAGTACTCTCAATTGTTGTTCCACTTTGTTAAATAGGGGCCATTTAAGGTTACCACAAGGGTCAAACTTTTTAAAATGCTTCAATCAGTTGAAATGTATGCCACTTTGATCGTTAGTCTAAGGATTCAAGAATGTGTTATTTGTACCATATGGACCATGGTTGTGGATTTTAGAGGGTAAAAATGAAAAAAAAAAAAAAAATGGTAAAAAAAGTTCAATTTCCATTTGATATTCTGCTCCTGCTCTAATAATCAGTGTTGCGAGACAAGGACGATAAATCATATTGCCGTACCTTGCCGTACGGATAAAATTAGATAAAATTACTTGTATATAATCTGTTTTCTACCAGCTACGTCATAGACTATGTGTCAACTGGCCGGCAGTTACTATTTAATATTTTATACGATCCATTTTCTATAGTGGCAAATATCTTTATAATGATTTCACATTCTTGCACATTGCCAGATTAGATGGCCGAATGTTATATTGCCTTCTGCTGAATTATGTCAACTATGATTAATATACCGTATGGGACTTACGTATGCTTGTCTTTACAAGTATTATAATATGTCCTCACCTATGTGAGATACGTCAGCATTTTTGCTCAACGCTTGAAAAGGGGTAGGGCGTGTTTCAGATTTCAGCTGATATCAACAAGCAGTGAACCAGTGCATAATAAATACGAAAACGGTTCAAGAAATGAACCGAAATCGTCATAAATATCTGATATCACCTAGTATTTTTCGAAGAGATTTACCCGTTTAGAGTATGAACGTCATCCCTTGCTCCATTGGTGGCCGCATATTAGTTCAGTGATCAGATCATCGATAAACTTATGGTTTGTCATGGTGTTAAACTACAGCTGCATGTAATAATGAAGGGTCATTCCATCGAACCCACCAATTCAACACCCACACTCAGACCAGGTACACCATCAGCTCATGGATTTCTCTTCCTTTTTCCCATTTTGGTGTACTTGAAGGATATTCATGCAGAAACTGAAATTCTGGAACTGACAGCTTCTGTACCTCTTTTCGTTTCCACGCTACAGCAATTTTAAATTTGTGGGGCGTCACCTCAAAACATGCTCCGGTGTGCAAATTCAATATTCAGAGGGTCATAAGTAAAGAAATACACCCCTCAGATCTCAAAATTGGCATTCTGGGATAAACCTTTTGCTGCAGATTGCAAATATGTGACATAAAAAATGCACCTCTGCCCCAATTTAAAATAACAGCGGCGCCGTCAAAATGGCTCAAACCCACTCGGACCATACTTTGGTGCGGCCCCCTAGAAGTCAAAAAGGAAAGTGATAGAACTTCCAAATTTGGGCTGAGATAGCTATCTTAAATACTACCCTTGTGTACCATCTTATACTTATATCCGCTTGGTGGAAGAGATATAGCTGTCGCCAAAAAGTAGGAAATTCCAATTTGGACGTGACTTCGCCCCCCTAATAACCAATGTCAGACATCTTTACCAAGATTTTGCTTGAAATATGGTTTGAGGGGAGTCCTGCCTTAATATTTTGGCAAAGTTTCATTGTGGTGTCTAAGAGTCTTCAATAAATAACTGGATCTTCTAAAATCCCTACTTCATGTAATTCCGTTGAAAGAATTCTCATTGAAAACACACAGGAAACCTGAACTTTGCAAAATGGTGTATTAAATGCCCACAGTTCCCCCCAATTTTTCTATATTTATTATTCAATTAGAATAATTAAAGATATTATCAATTCCATTACCAAGCAAGACACCAACCTGAAATTTGGTTCCCATACTGATCCAGGATGCTAATAAGGTGATGATATTGATTTTAATTTCATTGTTAGAATTCTACAAGGTCAAATTGAGACTCAAAGTCATAAAACTACAATTGAATACCCATGGTTGCAAAGTTCAGAATTCTGCGTACATTTCAATGGAGAAATTTGTCTGATATTAATTGAAAGATTAAAACAAAACATACTAACAAATACTAACACAGGGAGTCATTGATTCTGTCGAAAGTGCAACAGATAGATGACGCATTAGGTTTGGTATCTCTTCGTCTTACCATCAGACGTACAAAATCACACATGCACAATTCGATCGAACGAGAGAGACGTGCTCCATTTTATGCTCTAGACATTAGTAGATATGGCAAAAAGATGTACAACTTCCCCCATGGGGATTATACTACATATGGATTGTGCAAGCATTGATACGACAGTGTTGATGGTAGACCCTATTTGCATTTGTTTTACATGGACCCTGACTTTGTTCTGTTTATTCTATAAGAAGCTGATAAAGGAAACATGTTTTTTGTACAAGCCTCACTTTTGCGTGGTTAGGTATATTATCAGGAGGTAAAGTAACATCATGCAAAAGAAAAGAAAATAACATATGCTATCAAAGGAGACTCTCAGGATTTGATGAAAGGTAACATGTAATTGAGGCGGATTTATTTTCTGTATATGCTTTCAATGCTTCAAGTAATGGAACGAATAGAAAAGACACGAATATCTTCGTGCATTGAAAGAAATATACAAATGCACCCCCTGCGGGTATGCCTTTCCTTTCACTGTATCTTATCAGTGGTTAGTGAAACTGATGTCAGACATTTATCATTTCATTCAAAATCTATGCGTTTCTAGGATTAAAAGAAAGGCCCATACGTCACCTATGAAGTTAGGAGAGACTATTTTTAACTTCAAAAATGGAGGAGATTTAATAACAACCTCTGCGCTCAGGGCCAGCGTTATCCACCGACAAAACATGTTTGTCCAATTTGTAATTGAAACAATTCAACTATAAAGATATAATTCTACTTGATTTTCGCAACAGAAAAATCATTGAAAATCATCGTTCTGTTTTTTGACTTAAATCAATACTTGATAGGGACGGATAAGATATGCTTGTTATGTTGCAGATATTGCTATATACCTCACGTCAGTTACCGTTTCTTATTTATATCTTGAAATGGATCATTTGCACAAGTGATTGCAAAAGAGTGTAAAACGAATGTGAAAAGTAGGACACATGTCAATTACAATGGACATTAGGGCATATTTTGTACCAATGCAGCAAACCTATACATTAGAAAACGATGGCATGATTAGATAAACTAGTTAAATTTAATACAAAGCTAGAGTACAAAAATATCATTTGATGGTGTCATTGTTACCTCATTCTAGCGTTTGACTTGCATTGCAAAATATGAGAAACAAATAATTTCAACATGACATCGCTTAGATAGAGAAGGGTGATTGGAAGCGAGGAGGAGATCTTCATGGGAGAGATTCCAGGACTGGAGAATGACTCTGCATTCAAGTCGCTGAGTTGATTCCAATCTGTTGGTTAGCGTGATGTTTAAAGGATGCCAAGTGATACTGCCGTTTTCAGGGACGGGTTGAACCAAGGCACAGCAAACTGCGCGTGGTAGGGAGGCGTTGTTAAAAGCCATGTGGATATAGCCGATGGTTTTCCCTGCTTTCTTGCAGATAGAGTTCACATGCATTATCCTAAGGCAAATTCTCAGAGATGTGAATACCAAGGAATACCGAGGAAACTCTTTCATTTACCTGGTTATTCATGCTGAGACAGAGGTGGGAAAGGGCGTCTCTTCTTAGTGGAAATGAACATGAGTTTAGTCTTGCGGCATTGGCAGTTGACTGAGCTTGTTGGTTAGTAAGAACAGTAATGAATGGTTAATGTCTGCTTTTGATGAAAACTGGTGATATCACTTCATGCATAACGAACCATGAACCTGTGTAGGGTAAGTAAGATTGATTACAATCTGGAAGTGCACGAGTTCAATAACAACACTAGATTTGGGACCAAGAAAAAGTGCGAGAAAGAGGCCAAATAATTTGACTATAGATGATTGAATAGAACTCTTGTTTCCATTAGCACCAAAAATCACTGACACTGATTATTTCCCGCGACAAAAACAACTATATTACAGTTAAATTAATCACGGCAGTTGGCCCTTCACGTTAGGCTGTCCTACTTAGCATTATAATCGCATGACCGCCCAACTAGTCGGCTTCTTAATGACAGGCAAATGGACATTACGTTTACTTTTTGAAAAGGTGTCTGTGAAAAGCATCTGTTTTGTATTATACACTCTTTTGAAATTAGACGGTCGCTGATTGTGGCTTCATGCATTTTTTCTGTCAATCTTTCACATGTCATTGGTACACTTTAAAAAGAGGTTGGTCTTGCAAGACATAAAAGGAATGGTGCTATAGAAGGACGGGAATTCCACGTGTTTGTTGGCATGTATATGAACACATTATTAAATTAAATAATAAACAAACAAGGATCGGATACAGAAAAAAAGTGTCCTTGAAAAGTTCGTTCGTTCGTCTAAGTCCCAAATCCCATGGAAGATCAGTTTCGGCATAGTTTCATCGTCCACGTGTCAGGCCTGGAATTCCACTGCAGAACTTGTAGACCTCAACTCATCTATGATGTGGCTAATGGTTTGTGAGTCCAGGCTGATCAGGCCTGGAATTTCTCTAGGGGACTTGGGGACCTTACAATCATCTATGATGTGGCTCTAATGGTTCCGAGTCTGTAGAGATTGAATCATGCTTTACTATCAAGGTCACAGCCTTTGGACTTGCAAGATTGAGCTGTCCACAAACTGCTTTAGCTTCAAGGTTGAAGATGACCAATTGCCCAGACCATCTGTCACTGATCCATGATGATCAATAGGGATGCTGTGATTGCAGTGTCATAGATTGGGTAGCAAAGTGATTCCGTGGAATCCTCTGATCCACAAAGGCTGTTGGTGGGGGATTAGGCTACTATGTTCATCACACTTCTTGGCGAGCTTGATCTTTTGAAAGTTCCTCATAAGGTTTACACGAGCTATGCCAGAGAGGATTGGAAGATATTCTACAGGTGTCGCCAAAAGGCAACCACTAAAACGTCTCAGTGACATTTTTTTTCAATAATTAAATTTCGACACATGAAATCAAAATGTTGACACATAGAATTTGTTTATAATGGCGTTTGGCATCAGTTCTGATTTTTTTTTATCCTTTCTCATCTCAAAACGCAAGAAGAATCTCAAAACTGAGAATCCCGAGAGGATTTTTTTGAAATTCGTTTGTATTTCTTTATAATTTGGTGATGTGTGTACGTAAATTCTATGTGTCAACATTTTGATTTCATGTGTCGAAATTTAATTATTGAAAAAAATGTCACTGATGACGTCATATCAATTTTCTTAATTAATTCATATCTTTTATTTAAAAAAAAATATCAAAAATCCGCACATACATTTCAGCTGAAACGATGCGAGCTGGAGCTTTCATCATAACTTTAAGAGCACCCTTCTTGCCAACACCACTAATTTTACCTCCTTCTTCTTGCGTATGAGGTAGCACCTAAATATGTTGAAGCTGGAGGAGCCAGCGAACCGGTCCAGCCCGGAGCATCCAGCAAGGCAGTGGTCCATGTCTGCAAGATGTCAAATGGGGAGCCGGAGAGTCCAGCAGCGCGTCAACAGAAAGGTCGACGAGAGCGCAATCCCCGTCTGCCGAGACGGTGTGACTCCCCGACAGCGTCATGCAGCAGGTGCCTGCTGTCCAACAGAGCCTTATTTACCAGCCTACGCATGTGACCCCCCCCCCCCGAGCACCGCATGCGAAATGCCCGAAAGCACTGGCATGAACCCAGATGGAGTGGGACAAAGGCAGCCAGCAATGGTTCCCATTGTCTCGCCGAGCACCGTGTCCAGTCTCCCTGCCCGAGAGCTATCGCACCATGCTGGGGCTGCATATTCAGCAGCGCTGTAGACCAGAGCCAGAGCGGCGGTGCGCAGGGCAGTTGGACTAGCACCCTATGATGATCCAGCAAGATCCGGCACAGGAGGTTAGCCCTCGAAGATACCTTCGCACATACTGACCCGAGGTGCTGCCGACAGGTAAGCTGCCGACCAAGTCTAACTCCCAGACAAGCCGGTGCAGGACCGCATGGTAGAGGCGCTCCACTGAGATCGATCCGAAGCAGGAGTTGAGCCTCCGTCCGAGTGAAGAAGGGCAAGACCGTCGGGCGCAGCCATACCGTCAGACGCCTCTTGATGAGGCAAATCGCCGACACACAAGTTGAACAGCATGGGAGTCAGCACTGATCACCGTGGTACTCCGTTCCTAAGACGACGCAGCCGACTGCCCGACGGGCGGGCAGGATTTCGCCGTGGCCGGAGCGCTGTCCGTCAGGTTGTGGGGCTCACGGATGATTTTGGGGGAGAGCTTTGAGGGACACCTGTGATGTCTGTCCAAATTATCGCATGGAAGTCAGGCAATGCTGAAGCCATCTCTTCACGCAATTTATCATGGGTTCAAGCTGCACACTTCTGCGGGTTGAACTTGAACATATGACTATCCCTGTGTTTGTTCCAATCTCGGGAAGTCTGCAAAATATGACCACCCACCAGTGTCCTTGGTGAAGAAGTACACTTTGTTACTAGGATCTTTTACAACTATTTCTAGGGCATTAATCATCATCAATATATCGGCCTCTTCATACGTGCTCACACCTGTGGTAGCTTGATATTCCATGGAGTTTATTATGACATACCTCTGCATGTAACAGTAGCTAGCAGTTACTGCTGGTTTTGTGCGTAGCTTGGTTAGTTTGTCAGCCAGGTACAGAGTGAGGCCATCCTTTTGTCTTTCCTTTCCTTCTTGTCAGGAATTTTGCTCTGCCTGTAACTGGAGTGGATTCTTTCAACATAGTCTATTCATAGTGTGAGGTGAGTATCTGATATCATTGACATCTACTGTCCATAGTTTATTCAAATCTTACTCTTCCACTCATGTGATTTGTCCACTCAGCATAAATATGCTTAGCCATTGCTTCTAAGGTTTTTCACATCTTACAAACTTGCCTGCATCTATCAGCAAGAAACCTCTTACCAGTTTTCATATGGATGGATTTTTTTTTTTTTGGTTGTCTGCATCATCATCTAATAAACTTGGCTCCTTTAACTCCAGAACACGTATAGTTTAGATTTGCTGGTGCAGAGGCATTATTTGGAAGAATTTTGTATTGTGCCACCACCCTATTGAATTCGGCAGCTTTCAACGGAATGTTGAAGGATGTGGTGGCAGAATTTTTACTATTTGCCTTCATTGAATGAAATTCATATCCTGGAGACCAGGCATGAGCTAATTACTAGAAGAATCAGCCCAACCAGCCAGTTGCTCCATATATCAACTGTTAGAGGTTTCTTGCTATAGGTAGCACATGGCGGTAGTATAAGCACTGAATAATGCCGCAGGTTTAAGACGTGCAAGAAGACTCTGTACATGGCTGACAAACTAATCAAACTAAACCAAGAACCAGTAGTCACTGATACAGACTGCATGTTGAGATATCCAAATAAACGCCATGGAATACCAAGCTACCCACAAGTTGTGAGCATACATACATGGCTTGACCGTTGATGATGACTCATACACCTATAGATGAGTTGAAAAAGACCCCAGTAACAAAGTTGACCTCCCAGGACACTGACTGGTCCTGCTTCACCCAGATGGATAAATGTTTAATTTTTATGAAGAGCGTATTGAGGGCAATAAAAATAAAGGGGCACCCACGTTTTAAAATATGTTCGGGGCATCTTCTTGCAAATAGCGGTTGTGGTATGCAATTGTATGGCATTACATCCTTACAGTAAAATAAGGACCCATTCTCCTTTCCTTCCGGGGTGGCTAAAGTATTAGAGGATTTTTTTTATGATGAGGAATAGAATTCTAACTCACTGTTTAAGGAAAATCATTTGTTTTCATAAACATTTTAACTGTAAACCTGGCAAAAATCATCCACACAAACACGTTTTCTAGCATTTTGGCTATAACCAAAATGTTTTCCCATGTGTGCTGCATGTTTAGAGCACACATATGAAGTGGAATGGTTAGTAATTTGACATTCTGGATAGAGGCAACCAAAACCTATACATGGTAAAAAATGCCAAACACCAAATCATACCTAACGACCCTTATTAAAAAAAATCTCAAGAGGGACTGGGGTAGGGGCAGTGTACAAGTGATTGACCCTCAACCCCCCCCCCCAAAAAAAATGTGATGGATATTACTCCCCACTTATTAAAACATAATTTGGCAACCAATTTGACTTTCCAAATGTTGCTCCAGAAAACCAAGATAAGCCAAATCCTTTGGTAATGGCCGCGGCCATTTGAATCAAACGATGGCGCCAAATGTGCTTTTCACCAAAGAAACAAGCCACCAATACTTTTCTGATACCTTGTGGATGTCTACTCTAATCCAATGACACCAAAAACATCCAAATCGTAGTCCCTATTGTAGAAAATCCTCAAGGGGACTAGGGGTAGAAGCAGCGGGTTAACAACGATCGTCACCCCCCCCCCCCCCACCCCCCCCACCAAGGCGAGGGTGGTTGCAAGCCGCTTTGTTAGACTAGGTTTAATTAATCATATTTTTGAACTCCCCAGGTAGGAAAAACATAGGTTGGGCCACCAAATTGGCCTTCCATGTTGCTCGAAACCATTTATAGGGGGAAAATCCTTTGGCAATGGCTGCCATTTTGAATTCCAGATGGCGGCCAAACGCTTATCAGAAAAAATGCGACCAATACTTATCTGATTCTGTGGATTCTACTCGATCAGATTACACAACAAAAACATCCTTAGCAAAGAAAGTTTTTGAAAAATTGTACAGAACACCCTACACTATTCAATTGCGTTATAACAAAATGCTTGTTTCCCACGTTCCCAATAGCCACCGTGAATTACTTTCTGTCCGTTTACTGACAGAAAATACGAAATTGGGCAATTTCTTAAGATACGACCGAATTTGCACTTAAATTTGTACACTGGATTACTAAGGCTAACGGACAGACGAGGTAAACGGGGGACGAGGTTGTGGATCACGAAAATGCCCCTTTAAACAGTAGAAGGGCAAGGAAATCATCAAAGTGGGTTCTTATCACTAATCACACCATGCCTTAGTAATTTCTGTAGGTTAACGGACAAGGGACATAACTTCAAAATAACTTAAAATGCGTGCTGATTTTACAAAGTCTATGTCATATCCCATATCGTGGGTATGCTTAGGTTGATTGGACGTTTAAATCTTCCTTTCTGAGATGATCTGTACAAAAAGAACATGCTTTGGTCCATATCAGTATCTGCCATAGGCTTTGACAAGATGATGAGAAAAGTGACATTTCGGTATATTACTAAGTGAAGTCTAGTGCTGCAATCTAATGAGATAGGATAGAGTAACGATATACCTCCATATTGAGGCAAACCTTTTATATAAGAGACATAAAAGTTCTGTGCGCATAGTTTATTTCCAGGAGTATTTTCTGCTCAGGTGTCTAGATATTTAGCAATATACAGAGTGAATAAAATGTGCAGGAAAAAGCACAAGATTTGACCCTGCCTGTTACTCAACTGTGACGCAGTGAGATTTTCATGATCTGCATACTCACTTTCTATTTGTTGTTTCTTTCCTTCTTTCTCCTCTTTTTCCCCTCTGTTCCTATCCTGGGAAGATATAGAAATAACAAGGTCACCTCGGTGTTTAGCACACACAAACGTCCACACAAAACAAAGACATATATTTTTTCCACTTCTTGCTACTTACCACCAGACTGCGAGTGCCAAAATTGTGTAAACGTTTTCTATTAGTGTGAACTGCGCCTATGATGAGAGTTGGATGTATTTCCGTGTTGAAAATACGTGTTTACACCTTTGGCACTCGACGACTCTTTCTTTACACATAACATTGCGTCTCATTCCGAGATGGTAGATCCGGGCTTCATTAATAAAGTACATCATTATCGCGTATAAGCTTAGGCATGGGTCATTTTGGCCAGCTTATATTTAACTGGAAAGGATATAAAACCCGCAGAATGACACTTGATGTTTTCTATTAACTTTCCATGTTTCTTTCAGGCTATTTTGTGATAAATTTCTCTTGTGAATGAACAAATGATCATACAGGCCTGAATCAAAAAGCCGAATACCCAAGTGAAAGCTCTAATAGAGAGCCGTCTAAATAATTATCGTCATTAATGTCTTTAAATAAAAAAAAATAAATGCAAGTATTTATAAAGCGCTTTACATTTATTTCGCTGTCACTAGGATATATCACATTTTCACATATTGAAAATTCGGCAGCCAATTATAACGGCGCGCAGTATGACTACCCCTAACAGCTCCCATTTACACCTGGGTGAAGTGAGACAAGCGAGATAAAGTCTCTTGCCCAGGGACACAACACGTTGAGTCCTGCACTTTTCCACTAGACCACACGTGCTCTCAGACTTTCAATTCACAATTTATATTTGTACCCTGAGTATTTTTTATAAACAATATTTCTTTGACTTTTTTTTTGGGGGGGGGGCTTTTCTTTTTTACTCGGCCTGTACAAATCCCCGTGGTTGGAGGACAAGGAACGATTTAATCATATTTGCCGTACATATGGATAAACTGAAATCACTTAGTGTTCTGTCTCTATCAGCTACGTCATGTTTTCAATGTTGTCAACTGGCAGTTATATATTATTTTAATATTGTACTTACATTTTCTATTAGTGGAAATCTCTTATAATGATTTCAAATCTCTTCGCAAATTGCAAGATAGTTGATACGCGAATATTAATGGCCTCGGAATAATGTCAAAAATAAATTATTTTTGCAGTCTTGGAATTCATTATGCTTGTATTTACTAGTATTATAATATGCATGACATGTGCTATGCTTCCCAGGACATTACAATCTTAAAAATAGCTTTCCCACTACATTTACGTTTAGAGAGTAAATAAGGAAGGATTTGCTGTTTTGTCTTTTAATATCCCATAGTGGATGGCTCTCCAATATCTGTGTGGTGGATACCGGTTTGATGTTTTAATCACCGAACATATTTCTTATTGCAATAATACTGGAAAGGCAAAAATATCCCACCCCCCCTGTCAAAATATGAACTAACCCGATTAGCTGCGTGCACTATGTAAACCGTGTTTATATTTCTTCTACAGGTCTGAAGTGGTGTTCAATTCAACACAGTATTTAATCAAACATGATACCTAGCTTGCACTCCGGCCTTTGACAATTAAATTATTATTTGGTGGCTCTTTATCGGAAAATGATTGTCTTCACAATTATTACTTCTATACTGTATATTCTATTAATCTTTCTATTATACTATTGCAATATTAATCATACCAATCGCGATTTTCGTTTGCGCGTATATTCTGCATGTTTTGTTATACTACGCGAATAAAAAAAAAAAAAAACTTGTGCAAAGGATGAAAGATGATCTTGACCTTAATGCAATCACTATATCATAGATTTGTTGTTGTTTTTTTTTTTTAAACACATCTAATATACTTCCAAATGTTGAAAAATGAAAGAAATCGATTAAAAAATAAGCCAGATATAACCAATTTTGTAAACACACCCCTTTTTTCGCCATTCCAATGAGATTTACACACATTAAACGTGTGTTTGTGAGAATGTATACAATATCAATATCATGATACCTTTGTCAACTTAATGCTACATTTTCTTGATTATTTCAGCTTCGGATTAATCAATGAATTTATTTATACCAATGTGCCAACTGATGACGAATCCAAACACCAATATACATGTTGCAGAGCAAGAAAACAAGATCTTCCCATTGTTTAGGATATTGCAAAGAGTTTAGTTCCTTATTGGCATAGCTCGTATCTATACCTAGATTACAGTAGTAGTGTTGAAATCCGTTTCATTTACACACCAAGATTAATTGGGTGAGATTTTGTGTGAACATTAAATTCTTTTGAAGATTAATGAAGGAGACCATGGCTATTCATATCAATTAACCAAAATAGCATGGGTCATCATTACTTTCATAATGATATGCCCCGTATATCGTATACATTAACGTATTTTTGCTTAACTGTATAAATCCCATTGGAATGGAGGAAAAGAGGTGTGCTTACAAAATTAGTCATATCTGGCTTATTTTTGTATAGTTTTCTTTCATATATTTTCAACATATGGAAGTATATTAGATTTGCTTTATAAAACACAAACCAAATCTATGATCAGTGATTTTATCGAGGTCAAATCATCTGCAACCCTTGACAATTTTTTTTATTCACGTAGTAGAATCAAAAATACACTTTTGGTGGTTTTAAAAACTCTGAATATATTTTGGCTCATTTTGTTGTTATGTATTTTGCGTTTATGATATACACTAGCAAATGCGCATGGCACCTTGTATAATTAACTCAAAGTAAACACCTATGGTTCCAAAATGCCCATGTCAGTTATTGAAACTCTAGAGTAAAAAAAAAAAAAACCTTCGAAGTCTCTTGTTTCTAGAAGTAAGTTCAATAGCTGATACATTCGTTTTGGCAACTCCTCGTAGTTCCATAAAACCTATCTAAATCACAGGTGCAGCTTTACCGAATGTGAACAGACATGACCCTTTGCATGGAGAGCACGTATCATCTTTAATATGACAGAAATATGTGCAAAGTTTTTGGGAATGACGTCAGTCCTCGCTGCATAGGCGGCATTCATATCAGTTCATATTATCAATATTTTACAAAGCCTCAAAATGTCTGAATTCCGATCTGAATGCTTTTAAATTGTGTCAACAACGTGCTAGATACACTGTAAATTCTGGTCAAAACCTTGATATCCCTTGTCAGGAATACTTTAACTCTTGCTGCTTACTGTTTTTACAGAATGTAAACATAAATAAAATCGTTTTAAAGTTTGTGGAAGTGATTTCAGTAAGGGTCCATTTCATGTATGAATATTTAATGCCATTGTGTCCCTTTAAACGAGAGGTGGCACTAAATAAGGAAAGGGGTTGTTCTAATATTTACGTGTACAAACATTGCTGAGGGATATGTTTAACTCTGAATTCATTATTGGGGCATCTTATCCTTCTTATTTGAACAGTTATTACAAAATCAAAGGAAATATACTTTTAAACACCCCGTACTTAAAACCAAATACGGAAAACGTGCTCTTGTGTCGATTTAAAAAAAAACATTACTATACACACTCGGAGTCTCTTGATTCTAGAAGTGCGTAAATCCAATAGATGATACATTAGCTTTCACATCTCTTCGTCTACCACCAGACATAGAATACATCACATATGTAACTTGATCGAACGCAGAGAGACATGTCCTTTTACGTAGATGCTCGCAACATCGGTTGATATGACGGAAATATGTACATCTTCCCCCATGGGGTTTCACGTACATGCTGGATGGTAAAGCTCGTGATACGGTCATGTTGATAGTAGGCTCTTTGACATTTATCGCAACGTTGAAGCCTTTCTGACTGTTGATTTATTTTATAGAAGCTGATAAACGCAACGGGCTTAAGCCTGCTTTTGGTGGTTAGGTATATTATCATCAGGTAAAGTAACATCATGCAAAAGAAAAGAAAATAGCATATTTCTCAAAGGATTACTCTCAGGATTTGATGAAAGGTACCATGTAATATATAGGCGGATTTATTTTCCATATTGCTTTCAGTGTTCAAGTAATGAGAGTAAAGACACTGAATATCTTCGTGCCTTGAAAGAAAATACAAAATGCACCCCCTGTGGGTATGTCTTTCCTTTACTGTATCTTATCATTGTTTAGTGAATCTAATTCTTGATGGTCCGTTGATGTATTCGTAAACCATTATGCGGCTGTCAATGTCAACCCCCCCCCCCATACCCGGGCATTGCGGGGACTTGACCGGGGCTGTAACATTGATATTTGTAACGGCCCCGGTACAGCCCCGAGTACCGCCCGGCAGGGCCGTGGAAAATGTTATGTTACAGCCCGGGTCAAGTCCCCGCCCCTTGGTCCCGGGCAAAACGCATGAGTCCCCGCTCAGTCCCGGGGTACGCCCGGCCCTGCATTAAGTCCGAGGTGGTCAGGTTGCTCTGACAAAATATAGACCAAAGAAGACACTCCGGCCGATCGGCCAGGTATTAATGCTTTGTTTTTCCTAAGCGTGTTTAGCTTTAGAGAAACCTGCATGGTAGACCCGTGGTCAATTTTTTTTTAGTTCGGATCATATTTTCATGTCGAGAAGTCAATCTGCAGTGCCGGAAATTCGCCGCGAACCCAATTCACCTAAGGTTCGCACTGAACATTTGCAAGAACCAAAACAGGTTCACACAGTGTTTTCAAGTGCTAAAAACAAAAGTTGTATTTTTACTTTACCTACTCTAACTAAACACAAGTTCCTAGTGCCTTCCAACTCCCTTTGACAATGTTTGACACCCGGTTTGACACTGGCGTCTTTGGTCAATTTTAATTACAAATCGATACAAAGCTTTGTTTCGGCCGCATCCTAATAAATTATATGGACTTTCTCATTATTTCTCAGGGATGAAAACATTTAACTATTTAATCGCATGAATTAAAATGAAAAGAGGCCTAGTTCTAAGTAAAATGAGCTTAAGTACAAGAGATAAGGTAAATTGAACAATAATAAAATGCTTGTCGCAAGCTACAACTTTTAATTACCTGTTCCTCATTTAAAGAAGCTAACGACACCCCTTTCGTTCTTTATTTAACGCCTAGTCGGCGGCAAACACAAAGCAATGCAACCGAATGGGGTAAATGGGCGTGAAATCCACAACAAAACAAACACAATGTTCCCTTTGAATTTCTTTGGACATGGATTAAAGACGAGTCAGTTTTATTTGCTGAGAACGATAACCTGTTCGTATCCTCCGAGTAGATACCGGTCCACTGTGCAACCATGGATAATTTTCTACCTCCATGACTCAAAGTATGACTTCCAAACAGTACGCCTATGTAACCAAATCACATGGATGCGAGCTTGCCATGAGTAGAGATCAGTGGGGCTTCCCCAGGGCCGGGTTTTCCCGCTTTGCTCAGCAAGGATTTCCAACCACGTGAATTAAGTTGTTGTTTTTTCTTATTATTTTTCTTCAAATTTTTGACTCCTTACTCTGAATTTATTATAAAGATTATTTCTATATATATTTTGAGGTTATTTTAATTTTTTACTTGATGTTTGTTTACACTTGGTGTTATTAATTACTTTTAATTGTTAATGATCTTGACAGAGGTTGAAGTGAAACCTGTCAATCATCCAAATGTATTTTTTTATGTTTGCCGCTATTGGGGAAAAACAGCGAATATCGTATCGTAACCGTACAGCAACTGGATACATGCCAGTCACATGTACACTACGTCTGTTTCGGCTCGAAAAAATCATACTTGGCATGAACAGACTCGACCGAATTACACAAATAGTAGGTAAGATAAATAACTTAAACATGCGGACCATAGCTTTTAGGATGGACGTATATCCGATCTGTATTTTGGATGCAGTTTCCAGGGAGCAAAATTTCAACTTCACCATACGAACGAAAAGGCTGTTGCAAAAATTCAAGACTGTAAAAAGCTGAGTTTTTTCTACTCATTCTCATTTGCAGTTGGGGATTTCCCCATCAACCAATCAAAAAAAGGATTTTGGGGGACCCCCCACTCCACCCTCCCTAGGACTTCGCGCAGTTGCTGGCAATTTTCCCGCGCACTTACGGCGACTTTGATAACATACCATAAAGTAAAACACATCCAAATTTTTTTTTTTTTTGTGTTTTTTTTTAAATTGAGAGTGTAAAATACTGAGCCGAAGTGAGAAAAAGTCATGTATGAAATGTGCCTTTAATGACAATGGCCGCAGAGGAAGGATGAGATCTCCAACCCTGCATCGGCGAGCCCCACGTAACAGCCCGCGTTTTCCCCGCTTAGTCCCGGGCTAGTTTCCCCGGCCCATTTTAGCGTCGTTACGGCCCGGCATACGCCCGGGGTATGCTCCGGGTATGCGGGACATTTATTTGTCAATCCCGGGTCAAGTCCCGGGTACATCCCGCGAAGCCCGGGTATGGGGGCCGGGGTTGACATTTACAGCCGCATAATTCCGCCTTAAACGATCTAGTGTTTCTTACCTAGTGTACATAAAAGAAGGAACAATTTGAAACTAAGCACTAAGGAAGCTATTTGACATGTGTTAACTTTTGAGAGTGCTCTTGTATACTTACAGGTGACCCCCCCAAAAAAAAACAACAACAAAACAACAACCACAACTATAACAATCAAACTAAAAATTATAAAAAAAAATATATAAAATGTGCATTTTGTGCGCGTTTTATTTGATTTGTTTGGAGACATGTTTCCTAAGCTAAATCCTGTTTTTATCCATCAATTTGATGGACCCTAACAGGAGATATTGTCAATTGAACACAAATGTAAAATACCACATGGGCCAGTTTCACTAAAGGTCAAGGAACTTTTTTTATTTTTACATAAACAAAATTTATGGACCAAGCCAAAGGCAATAAGACCAGACTGGGGTCACCACTGAAATTTTATTTTACAAAACATATTCTTAAATTAATAAAACATACAATCAACAAAAACACAATAAAAAATGATGTACAGTCAGAGTGAATGTATATCATGCATTGAACTAATCAAATATTTTTTTTTTCCAAACAGTGAAAGCACCAGAAATTTGTGGGGGTGGGAATGTGACACACACAATCATGGGGACAATAATCATGAATTCATGTAAATTTTGGGAATATGATCACTGAAACTAATGGAACAAAGTCTCTGTTGGGGACATATGCGAGGCCAAGGCTCCAAGGTGGAGGGCCTATTCCCCACTGCGCCAAGAGCCCAGGGAGGAACATTATAAAGAAGAAACCCGGTCGAAGGATATGGTTGGTGTTCACATGTCTCAGTTTCTGTCAACGAGTGTTGTTTTCATTGCATGATTCTAGCTTTATCCACATGCAGAACATGTTTGTTTAATTTTTAATTGGATAGTTTCAATTGCCAATGCTACAAAATAGTTCTCCTAAGATTTCCGCCAAAAATAAAAGATGACTGAAAATTATCGTCTGGTTCTGACTTAAATCAATACTTGATAGGGACACATAAGGTATGCTTGCTATGTAGCAAGATATGCGATATACCACGGCAATTACCGTTCTTATTATATCTTGAAATGGATCTTTTTTGCAGTGATGGCCAAAGAAAGTAAAAAGAATGTGAAAAGTAGGACACTGTAAACCCACCAATTGACATCATGGCGTTTTTTGTACAATGCAGTGAATATGACAAGTATATCTATAGGTTACAAAGCGATGGCATAAAAAGATAAACTTAGTTCTATTAATACAAAAATAGAGTACAAAAATCCCATTTTATAGTGTCATCGTGAATTCATTTTAACTTGTTTTGTTCGTTAATGGATGGAGATCTTTTTAACCGGTTATGTGTTTTAATTTCTTGTTTCAAGTTAAAATGTATGCTATAGTAAAGGGACAGCCATAAGAGAAGTTAACCTGTGCACCCCAAACGGTACTCAACACGATTGGCCACGCTTACGGCTCGGGTTTACGCGTTCGGCACTATCTTTAATTCTGTTGCCGGATACAACGTTTCTTCAAAAAAACTCCATACAAGATCAAGAAGAAGTAAAACTACTTCCTAAGACCTTTCTCTGTAAATTTTAAATGAAGCATTTACATTCCATGCGGTTCAGCCATGGAGAGTTAGACCGTTTCGTGGAGATGACAATACTTGACTTTAAGATCATCGCAAGACCAAATCGAGGGAACCTCATGTGGCTGATGAACGCTGCACACGGACAGTTTATGACAGGAAAATCGAGAAATAAAGTTTTCTTTTTAAACAGAAATGGGAGGTCTGTTTTCATATAACACCGTCTTGTGATAATGTATAAGGCTGCTGTGCTGATTCGATAATAGGTCTGTCAATCGTTGAAATATCATTGGTCCAATACAAATTAAGAGGTCCTTGTCTGATATTATATATTAGGGTGGACCATATAAAGGCTAACCCTTTGATGTCGTCAGATATAATCAAAATACAATTTGAAAGAAAAACGATAACAAAAGAATTGATTTGAAATCAAATCAAATTTGATACAGAAAATAGTTGTCATGGGAAATAAATTAACCGTGTTACCTGCAGAATACAATTCAAACATTTTAAAGAAAATGTCTTTCTTTATTGCTAAACTTCAAACCAGGAAAAGCAGTAGGCATGAAAACATTCTCAACTGCGCAGCGAAAAAATCTCGGCCCAGTAGCAAAGGAATGGCTTCTTAGCTCTTATATTGCTGCATTATTTCCACAGGTACCAAAGATCTTGAGGAAAGCAAATATTTGAGATCCTAAAGCCTGGAAAGATCCATCCAATCTCAAGAGCTACAGACCTATATCACTCATCAGACACATACCTACAAGTCTCATGACACATCGTATCGCTACCTGTGAGAGACGAGACACTCATACCAGAACAAGCATGTTTCCGACCCAGCAAATCAACAACAAGCCAAGTACTCCACTTACCTCAAACACATGAGGATGGTTTCGAGAAGTTAAGGGTATGGTAACCGGAGCGGGTTCGTCACCTATCAACAGCGTACGACACTGTTAAAGACATTATCAGTGATTTGCTAAATCCGGCAATCCAAAATCATCAAAAACAGATTTTAGCATGTAACGTAACCAAAGTGCAGGTATCCTAACCATACCCTGCAAATGATAAGACCACGAGCAACCTAATAAGGACAGAATCAGAGATTGTAGTCACATACTGTTCCGCGGACCACTACAAACACGTAATTGAATGGAGAATCGGTTATCTTGGAACACTGTCGTTGTCTTACCTTTTCTGTTAATTCTACAGCTGTTAAAAGTAACTTATGAGAATATACAAACGTCTCATTCACTTTTTTGAAGCGATTCCTGCAAATTTCAATAATTTCAAATCACTGAATAGTGTCTTTAATCACAGATGCCTACTCATAAGATTCTGGAAGATACCAAGGAATCCGCTTGACTGAGCTTATCCGAGGATTGCTGGAAAACAGGATTTTTCTTGCTCAGCTAGGAGCGAAGAAGAGGCGATGGCATAGGATCAAGAATGGTCTACCACAAGGTAGTGGGTGGCAATTCTTCTGTTCAACATCTATTACAACGATCCAAACCTAGGAGATGCAGGAACCTGTCGTTTTATTTATGCAGACGACTTGGAATTAGCGCACAAGATGTCGACTTCAGTTGTTGAAGAGAGACTCTCCAAAGTTTTGGATGAAACTCACTCCTTATTATGAGGAAAAAACCACATAGTGCAAATTCAGGATCTAAGACAAGGTGTCCGCCTTCCATTCTACCGCGAACCGTGTGAAGCAAACGTCCAGCTTAAAGTTACCTGGTCTGGAACACACCTGGAGCACCGTGATAAAACCCTGTCTACCTAGGAGATACCTGGACGCACTTTATAAGACCTACATCGAGAAGAAAGCCGAAGAGTAAAGTATGTTCACGCAATAACATCTTGAACAAAACTCATGGAACAATATGGGGTGCTCGCCCACATACCCTAGATCGACGGCACTGCCCTGTGCTACTCAATGTGCAGAGTATGCCTGTCATGTATGGGAAAGATCAACCCATGCCAAGAAGCTTGATTCGGCATTAAAGTGCCTCCTGCCGGCTGATCACAGGATGCCTCCGTCCAACACCAACGGAAACGTTATACATCCTAGCAGGAATTGCTCCCACAAGCACCGTCGTAGGTTTAGCGAGGAGCATGCGATAGCGTAAGCTGAAAAAGTATCGAATGTGAAGCACCATATGTCTGGAAAGATTATCTGCTGCCAACCGCCTCAAATTGCAGAGAGATTCTTAAGCAAAGTCCAACCTCTTGAAACAGTCTTCTAAGGAGGTCAAGAGAGTTGCCTTGTGGATAGAAAAAGACGTGCCATCACAAGTATTATCTATGGTTATTGAACCTGGGAGCATCTCCCACCTGGAGCTGACGCCTCATGGGCTGAATGGCGATGCCCAACAGATTGAGAACCAGAACTTGCCGATCTAAGTGGGGTATCTGAAAGAAGATCAGGACACTGACCTGTGGTTGTGGAAAGCACCACAGACATGGAAACCATCTCTTGGTTGGGCCCATGCGGGAGCAACAATGACACAACAAAGAACCTTTGCGGAAGTTCAGTGAAGCAGCAAGACGTTGTAACCGTCTCTGGCTGGATATATTGAGAGACACAGTGTTTGGACACGATAGAAAAAGATCATCTTACAAGAGGTACCCCTTTAAGGTTTGCTGTTTGACAGATTGTTTTTTACAAGAGGTGATCAGAAACATATACATTGTTTTCAAATACCTATGCTGAATGAAATAGGTAGCTCAAACAATGTCCTTACATAGAAATCACAAACTTTGTGAGAAAATGCCGATCTGGAATTTTCGTTACACAGTAATCTAATCTACTTGGGAATCTGATTTTGGTATTATTTGTTACGTGTTTTAATTCCAATTCAGAGCCGCTCATGTGCAATATAGTATTGTTTTTTTTTTCTCAGTGTGTATTTTTTTTTTCTGTTGTTGGTGTTTAGTTAAATACAGTGGGAACCTGGGTTAGAAGTAGCCCAGATCACTTCAGTGGTTTAATTGTTTAGCGCAGGAAACCGAACCATTGCTAAAGCTACCCGACATCGACAATCTGGCCGGAATTGGCTCTTGATTTATAGACATACTTGTCTCGCCTCTATGCGTTTTTAATGAAACCAGTAACCAGATATCGGGTGGTATGCCCACAAAAGTGCGTTGGTGCATGTTAAAAACCGGCCAATCTACCGCTCAAATCACTTGGGTGCGAAGCCCAGGACTAGGTCCAAATAAAGGGTAAACACCTTAAATTTGACTGATCAATCCGTTCTTCAATAGGCGTAATTATTATTTTCACACCAACTGCAAGCACGTGAAATTATTATATAAAAATTAAAATTAAACAACAAATATCCTGAATTGTATTTTAATCGTATGGAATCTAGAAAATATAGCATCACGTGAATTACCCAAGGCATAAATCACCAAGGGTTTAATTTGACCTAGCTTAACCCACAAGTGCGAAATAACCCTGTGTTTATCGGTCAATTGATGAATTAGAATTAGTTACGCTAATTTTTCGCACATCTTCATTTTGAAAGTCTGATTTAGCAATGTCGACTGACAAAGAATCATCTTCAAAACTAGGAAGGGGAGGATTTAACACTTTCCTCGAACTTTAGGTCACTTATGGCGCAGATTCGCTTCAGCGGTTTCATTGTTTTAGCGCAGTGAAGCTGAACCATTACTAAAACTAGCGAGATATAGGCAATTCTGGCCGGAACCTAGACACACTGTCTCGCCTCTAGACTGTTTTTTTTCAGTAAAACTGTAACCCGATATCGGCTGGTCTGTCCACGCAAGTGGGCTGGCAGGAGGTCACTGCAGGCCAATCGTTACCGCTAAAGTCCTTGGTGTGCGAGGCCCTGGAAATCGCCAAGTACGAGTCCAGGCAAAGGGTTTTAAGGAGGCAGTCCTAAAACAATGTTATGAGCAGAAGGGGGAACACCAAATTATCTTCAAGAAGAGAGTGGGAAGAAGTTGAACTCCTTCCCCGTGTAAATAATTGCCGCTCTCCATGCATGGAATGATTTTAATTTACGTTCAATATTGGTAAAACACTTCACATGGACGTATTGATTTTAGTTCAGCAGTCGCCCCATTGACCTTGCACATGACCTTGCACAAAAGTTTGCATAAAATATTTTGTTTGTTTCTAGGCAATATTGAGCTGTGGATTCCAAATCTCGATAATGCAACTTAGTCATCCTTGAGCATTTTGAGATAGGGAAGGGGTAATTTAACAGGGGTAAAAACTGTCAATATTTCATACAGAGTTAAATGATCTAGTATAGACATGTTCATCTGGTTCTATGGGTTAAAAAAAGTATAGTTTACTATAATCTAGGACAATTAGTTTTAAAATAGTAAGCTTGAATTGGTTCAAGGTCATCCTGTGATAATTTTTTTTATAACGCATAGATTATTTTCAGAATGGGCTCAAATATACTTAAATTCATGTTATGTATTTCCATGTCCCTATATGTTACAACAGGAAACTTTTGCCTGGGAAGCGGACAATCTAGACATCCTTGGCGGCCATTGGACGG
This sequence comes from Ophioderma brevispina, assembly GCA_023653785.1. NCBI lineage: Eukaryota > Metazoa > Echinodermata > Ophiuroidea > Amphilepidida > Ophiodermatidae > Ophioderma > Ophioderma brevispina. The sequence goes on along the minus strand of JAMKCH010020823.1, from coordinate 228,954 downwards.
TGCTCCTGACACAAATTTATGTGACAGCGGCTACAACAGCATTTGGAACAGGAGTGAGGCCTGCAACCACAAGGGAGAATGGCGCCCAAATACACCCAAGACTTGAACCCTAGGAATTCTATTTTATGGGCTATTTGAAGTCTCGTGTGTATGTACAACTCCTCCGGCGAATCTGTATAAACTTTGTGATTTGGATATCCTCAAGCAGGAACGCCAAATGATTCGGCGGGGAGTAGCAACTATGTGTTGATCGCGACTAGGAATGTTAAAACGTCTGGAAATGTAACTCCGTTAGCGATGTATCGTTTCGTTTGTGATTTTGTTAGTGGAATTATTTTTTGTCCTTTTCAATTCTTCCCAGTTGGCGCAAGTCCCATTCACTATGTCGCCTTTTTGACGTATGCGCAGTCATGCATGGAACACATTTTGCTGAAACGAAGTGCCCAACAAAACAAGTGGAGAAACACAAAAAGTGCGTGTTAAAAACATTCCACTAATATTGGTAGACTACACTGTAAGGAAAAATACGGCTTTTGAACCTTTTTGTCCTCCATGTGGAACCTTCAAGAATGGAACCCTCATAAATCGTTCTTAAAAATCTGAGAACCCAAAAAGGTTCCTAACAGAACCATAAAAGGTTCTATACAGCAGTTAAAGAACTATTTTTGGTTCGTTGAAGAACCTTACAGGGTTCCATATAGAGGACAATGTTGAAACCTCTTTCGCACTTTTTTTTCTTAGCGTGTGGAACACAGGATTACAATTCAAAAATGTAACTTTTTTCTTGATTCACACCGTAGATTCATTTGTACCTGTGAGAGATAGAAGAGTAATTTACTCTCGATCATTTTTAAATCATGTGACCTTCCACAAAAACATTCTAGGGGAACCTGATTGATTATATACAACGCAAGCACCGAAAGTATGCCTTGTATTTTGGGTATTTGATTGGTTAAACAACACGTGATTTGACCTTACCATTAGTGATTGATTCAAATCACTTCTTTTTATCGTTTTTTCAAAGAGAAAAGAGAAAGGTCTTAGGGAAGTATTTTATTCTTTACTTTATCTTGTATGAAGTTTTTGGAAGAAAGGTTAATATCCGGAACAGAATGTAAAGAAGTGCCGACGCGTAAACCCGACCCGGTAAGCGTGGCCCAATCGTGTTGAGTAACGGTTTGATGCCGGGTTACGTCTTTTCTACTGTCCCTTAGTTAGCATACATTTGTAAACTTGAAATAAAGAAAAGTAAAAAAAAAAAAACAAGTTAAAAACTCTCATCCCATTACTGAACAAAACAAGTTAAAATGATTCAGTTGACACTATAAAATGGGATTTTGGTACTCTATTTTTGTATAAATATAAATAGTTTATATCTTTATGCCATCGCTTGTAACATATAGATATAGTTGTCATATTTCACTGCATTGGTACAAAAAAAGTCCGATGAAAATTGTGGTTGACATGTGTCCTACTTACTTTTCACATTCGTTTTACTTTCTTGTGCAATCCACTTGCAAAAAAAGTCCTTTCAAGATCTAAATAAAGAAAACGTGTTAATTGCGTAGGGGGATATAGCAATATCTGCTACATAGCAAGCATACTTATGAAGTTCCTCTCAAAGTATTTGTTTAGTAGAAACGTAACGATAATTTTAATCATCTTTATTTTTGCGAAATCTAGGAGAACTATTTTGTTAGCCTTGCAATTGGTGAAAACATCCCTTATTGCAACATGAAACAAACATGTTCTGTAGGTGGTAAAGCTTGCCCTGTATAGAGATTGTAACATTTATATTGTTTGCATCACGGGAGTGTTGACAAAAATTAAAAACACTCAGGTTTTGAAATTAATCAATCCAACATACCAAACTTACATTAAGGTGAGTCACAAAAGTGGAACCCGTTAGTAAGGGCATAAGTTTTATTTGATCATTTTGTTTTAGGGGTGAATACATTTTGGATTGACAGGAACAAAAAAAGGCTTTTCCTAACTTGTTGCTTGTAAATATTATGTACGTCTTATACTAATTCAACAGAAACACTTGTATGTGAATACAAAATAGGAGTCTTCAATGTACAATTTTATAGATACAGATTGTCCAAAAAAACTATACAATCAAAGATTAATTTTTAGTCCGAAAACTTAACTTCATCTCAACTGGACGTTAACTGATTCGTTTTTTTTAAGGCATGTTCCAGCTTTCATGAGATTTTAGTTGGTGTAATTTGGGGGTCTGGTTCGGGAGTTATGGCCAATTATCTGAGAAACCACAGCGGGTTAAAGACGGATCTTCCACATGTTATTTTTGGACTTGCACGAAAGAACGATCTGAGACACATGAAAAAACCCTTTGGTCCAGTTTCGGTTATCCTGATATCGACACAGTTGCCTTTGAAAATCAATTTCAAGACATTCTTTATTGAAAATTAAAATAAAAAATAGGTATAAAGTGCTGCTTCATGTGATATAACATAATTTATGTTTCAAATGTCACAATTGCCAATATAGAATTCATGAAGCATTGGAAAATTCAATTCAAAAGAGTCATGTTGTTTCAGCTTTACTCAAAGTTTCAGCAGAAGTTAGAATCATGCATGAAAACAACCCTCGTTGAAAGTAAACTGAGACATTTGAACACCATCCATCCCTAAAACACTGGTTTCTTCATTATGTTCCTCCCTGGGATCTTGGAGGCAGTATGGAATAGGGGAAGGGTAAATTGGCCCTCCATCTTGGAGCCTTGGCCTCGCATATGTCCCCAACAGGGACTTGTTCCATTAGTTTCAGTAGTCAAATTCCCCAAATTTACATGAATTTCATGATTATCGTCCCCATGATTGTGTGTCCCTATTCCCCCACAAATGTCTTGTGCTTTCACTGTTTGAAAAATATATATATTGATTAGTTAAATGCATGATAATACATTCACTCTGATCTGTACAATATTATTTTGATGCTACACTCCTTATACCTTTATCGTGTTTTGTTGATTGTATGTCTTTATTTTAAGATATGTTGTAACATAACTTTCAGGGGTTGACCCCCAGTCTGGTCTTATTGGCCTTTTGGTCAACTCCTCCATAAAGTTTGTTTATGTAAAAATAAAAAAGTTCCTTGAACCTTCAAGTGAAACTGGCCCATGTGGTATTTTATTCTTTGTGTTCAATTGACAATATTTCCGGTTAGGGTCCATCAAATTGGATGGGATAAAAACGAGGATTTAGCTTGGAAACTGTTCTAACAAATAAACTAAAACACTCTAAAAATTTAACACATGTCGAAATAGCTTCGTTAGTGCTTAGTTCAAATTGTTCCTTCTTTTTAGTACACAGGTAAGAAACACTAGACCTTAATGGTTTCGAATAACATCAACGGACCATCAAGAATTAGCTTCAACTAACCACTGATAAGATACAGTAAAGGAAAGGCATATCCACAGGGGTGTCATTCTGTTTTCTTCAAGGCACGATGATACTTCATGTCTTTACTCTCATACCATTACGTGAACACTGAAAGCAATATGGAAAAATAAATCCGCCTATATATTAATGTTTACCTTTCATCAATCCTGAGGTAATCATTTGAGAAATATGCTATTTTGTTTGCTTTTTGGCATGATATTACTTTAACCTGATGATAATATACCTAACCACCAAAAGCAGCTTAATCCGTTGCTTTTATCAGCTCAAACATAAATCAACATCAGAAAGGGTTCAATGTTGCGATAAATGTATAAGAACCTACCATCAACATGACCGTATCACATCTTTACCATCCAGCATGGATGTGAAACCCCATGGGTGAAGTTAAACATATTTCCGTCATATCTACCGATGTTGCGAGCGTCTACGTAAATGGACATATGTCTCTCTGCGTTCGATCAAGTTACATCTGTGATGTATTCCATGTCGGGTGGCAGAACAAGAGATGTCAAAGCTAAATTTTCATTATTAGATTTACGCTCTTCTAGAATCAAGAGACTCCGAGTGTGTTTCAGTAATGATGTGTTTTTTGTTGTGTTTTTTTTTTTTAGAGAAGCAGGTTTTATTCGCGACTCGAAGTAAACGTTTTTAACTCCGTAAATAAGACATAATTTGCTCAACCATTTGGTTATTTATCTCCATTTTTACTCAACAGTTTACTGTTGAACCTTCTTTTACGCAACAGGGTGGTAGAGGTCGACTTTTACTCTCCACAAGGAGTACTAGCATGGTATCAATGCACCTGTATTTGAGTATAATTTTTGCTCAACTGTTAATCACGTGTATTGACTGAACTGATGCAGGACACTGCTTGCCTAACTTTTGAGTTGAACAAAATGTCGTTTCATTGTACTTTAACCCCCCTCCTGACTTGATTTCTGTAATATTCTTTCACACTTCAAAAAGGACCAAACACGATTACGTAAAAACGTTGGTGTTTTTTGCATTAATTCCTGCAAATAACACAATTCTAACAAGAATTTCTCTGTTAACCAAAAAGAATGTTTTTTTTTTGTATTCTTGGTTCTTCTTCTTTTCCGAAGGGATAGATGGGTGTTGAGAAAGGGGAAATGGGTGCGGGGTGTCAGCATTGCTATCCCTCGCTGGCTGGGGGGTCAAACTTGATACTGAACACAATGCAACGCATATAATTTTTCACCAAGTCATATCTTATATAAAATCCTTAGCCCTCAAAATGAACCAAAATTGCCCACAGGATTACGTGGTGTACTGGGTAGGGCTGGCACTTTAAAACATTTCATTTACTAAGCAGTTGTAAAACTAATACAACAGTGAAATGCGCTGACATGGAACCATTTGCCGTATCAGATGTCATGGGCCTGGAAATTTCAGCAGGTTAAAGTGGAACAATCTCCCCGAGACAGCATCAGGACCTGGTGAACAGCATGCGTAGCAGATGCACTGAATGCACTATTGATGGTAAGTGACATCATCAGTATTTCAATATGCTTTGAAACTCTACCGAGCTTCGTCATTGACAGATTTTGGATACCATAGTTCTTCAAAAATGACACCGAGATGAGATAAGATAACTGGGTAGAAATGATCCGCATTGATTGTAAGAATATTTTACTTCTTCGTCAGTGTGAATCTTCTTTTTTAATTAAGCATTAGTGTTGGCGTAGGTAAATAGGAGCTGGACCCCATCTTTATGGCCCTGAGTTGATAGTAGGATGTATCTTCTGTGTCATTTTACTAAAGTTCAGCTCGTCTTTCCATTTGGTGTCCCTGGTGAACAATGTACGTCCAACGTTCCTTGAAACGCTTTTTGGGACTAACTTGTTTCAGTTGCCTATAGATGACTTTGGGAAGATATAATGTTTTAGGGGAGAGGACTCACAACAGAAGAACAGTACACTCCCAAAGGGCGACTCATTTTAATGGGATCATTAGAGCAAAGACGTTAATATGTGATGAGCCATTCTTCGGGAAGTCACACACGTGACCGAATTTATTTGCCCTCCATACCATCTGGGCACATTTAGAAGGGTTCAACTTCATATGATTGTTCTTGGCCCAATCACTGAATTTGTCAAGATGGCATTGCAGACTGAAGGTATATCAGGTGAGCATGTCTTAATCAAGGTAAGGCCATCGACATATTTTAATGTCGTAAGAGCATTCTCCGTAGCCACGTCACTGACCATAGTCACAAATCCAAGTGGACCTAGTCGGTACCTTGTGGAACACCACCTTTGAGTTTTACCTACTTGCTAATGTGTCCCCTATACCTGACACACTGTTCTATTTCCCATCACGAAGAGACAGGTAAATAAATAAAACAAGCATCTAGTACTTAAAGCATGCTTTGATTGTGTTTTCATCAGTCAACTTGGAACACTTGTGGAGAAAATATGGCTTTAACGAATATAACTTAAAAATTCAAAATTTGTTAAGTAATTTTGAGATTAGAGCCGCAACTAAGAGGTTTGCATTTTATTTGGGGGGGGGGACACGCTGTATTGATGTGGTGTATGACATGTATGCGTATAAATAAGATTACGTGACTTTATGTATTAGATCGCCTGTCAAAGCGAAAGTGATGTCGATTAGATTGAATTTTACGGATTCAGTAACAAACACGCAAAATATGTCAAACAGGCAAAGACATTATTTCCTGTACCTTCTGCATTTACGATTTACTCAAAGGAGATCATAAATAACCAATTTGGAAACGCTTTTTTATTTGCAGTACTACATTTAAACTAATAATGAACAATGAATAATGTATCTACTCCACTGTATCTTTTTGTAAATTCAGATACTACACATCCCATCCAAATGAAGCCATACCCTCGACATATGCATAAAGTGGCACGCATATAAAATCAGACCATAGTGACTCTAAGTGCACAATAAAGGCTTTTGGCTCGGAAGAGTTATGTCAACAATTGTCCTTCATCGTGGTGTGTTTTGCACTCAAAGTATAACCATTCTGTCAATATGTATCGGCTGTTAACTTGTCACGAGTGGGCCTTTCCGTTTGTCGTTTACCAAGGGGTTTTATGCTGTGAGATAGATTGCGTTACTTAATTCACTTTGGTCTACAAGGCTTTTTTGTAATACGTTAATATCTCTTAAGGGCCTTTTCAGTGATAAAGTGACTCAATACAGTGATGTTCATCACAATAGAAAACGTGATTGTGCAACCGTTAAGACATCTTAAACGTATCTATCAGTATCAGTCGAACGATGATTTTTTAAATCTGCAGATTGAACACGTTAGTAGTCATAGCATCTATAATAGTTATTAGTAAGTTCGTCAGCATTGCCAAGATTAATTGAACAAAAATGAACAAAAGAGGTACAGGATAACAAAAATTGATATTGCTTTGGCAAAAATAATGCTCCCATTGTCTCTCTCTGATGAAAATATCACACAATATTATAAAAAGTATTGAACATGAAAAGTGTTTGTCATTAATGACCAACTGCCCTGATGTCACCGCAGAATTTATTTTATTTCCATTCATGCAATTGATAAATAAAATTTCTACATATTATATCACGTTACAGAGGTTTTTTTTTTTTTTCAATACAAATTTATTTCATATAACGTTTTTTTTGTTTTAAATAGAAGCAAAACGTTGATCCTCTTACATAACTCCAGCCTCTCAAATAATAAACAAAAATTGATAACGGCCATTCCCACACAGTATAATGGTTACAATGAATATTGCATTAAGAAGCTAAGAAACACACACCAAAAATAACCACACATTACTTTCCTTATCCAGAAACAGTCATTTAAAAGGCCCTTCCAAACATGCCATTTGCTATGAACAGGACAATCTTGCCTGTGAAGAGGTTAAGACAGGGGGCTTGAGACATAGAAGAGCTATCGGTAGGCAAGACAGGGTCACCTATAACCTAACCATTGACAATCCAGTCCAATCATCACGCTATAGTTACGCCTGAGGGAACGTGGGCGGGAAAATTTAAGAGCGACTCGCTCTAATCTGAGACCTTTCTTTGGTAAAGAACAGGCTCGCAAGATAGTGAAGGGGTGTTCTTGGAATCTGTTTACATATCCCAGGCTAATGAGGCCCGTGGGGACATTTGCCTGCTAAATATGGCAACACAGTACTTGCTCTAAGATGTTATCTGAACATTTACTGTGGTTGGTTTGTTATTTCAAGGGTGAAAATATCTTATTACGGAAAGTCAAAGATGATATCCGTTCATCTTCTAGCGTAGCCGTATCCGGGGGGGGGGCACTTGTATTCAAAGGTGGATATGATGTGTGAACATGGACTTGCAAAATGCACCCTAAACAAGTATTTCCACCGACTTAAAAACATACCCTAAACAAGTATTTTTGTCTGTTTTGCTACACTAAAGAAGTATTTTTGTCACTTTTTGCTACCCTAAACAAGTAAGCAATGTATTGTCTCGTTAAAATACCCTTTATTATCTTGCTTTGATTTACAATATTTCTTTATTTATTTGATCTCTGCTTAATTTGAGTATCACAATTTTTCAGGGTTAAGCCAAAACATACCCTTTTTTTCCACATTTTGCTGTTTTTGACACCCTAATCAATGTACGCGCGTACATCGCCTGTTGAAAAAAGACACCCTTTTACGCGTTTTCTTGTTCACACATCATATCCACCTTTGAACACAAGTGCCCTTCCCCCGGAACCGTATTGTATACAATATTTAAGAGTGGAAAGGTAATAAATACTGCTTGTTCCATTCAACGGGACGATGGTGAATGGAATAAAGTGCACCATTTGTTATATCCTAACGTCCCTTAAAATACACTGTTAAAAGTATCACGGAGCGGACGCCTGCCTTGGATTAGGGGAAATTGAGCCTGGATCTAACAAGAAAAATAACGCTCTTTTTTTGCGGTGATCGTCAGATTTTCCTCTAGGGAAGTTAGGGATATAGAACGTTTACATATTGTCCGATAAACATATATTTATTATTCTCCTTAACAACCCACAATATGTGAGGTACTCTCTGTTTGGGTTACATATTGACACTCCACAGTTATATGAAATTAGCAACATCCGGCGCGACCTTCTTCCTGCGCCATTGTAATGGATACATGGACGTATGGATTATCGTCCAGTGGTAGCCCCATTGTACGTTGCACACAGTGGCGTACCGACCGGGGGAGGGGGGGGGGGCAAGTTGCCCCCTCTGGCTCGAAAAAGCGGTGAATTTGACCAATTTCAGCCCAAATTTAGGCAAAATTAAAGTAAATTCTGCGCGGGCATTTTGTCAAGCTCAGACCTAATTGGAGCAATTCACCGGGACGACATACGAATTTTGCCACCTCTGGCGGGACGACTTGAAAATTTTTCCCCCTCTGGATCGACTGCCTCGGTACGCCACTGGTTGCACTTGACCTTGCACAAGAGTTTACATAAAATGTTTTGATTGTTTCTAGGCAATATTGACCTGTGGATTCCAAATCTCGATAATGCAACTTTGCCATCCTTGAGTATTTTGAGATAGGGAAGGGGTAATTTAACAGGGGTAAAAGCTGTAAATATTTCATACAGAGTTAAATGATCTAGTATAGACATGTTCCTCTGGTTCTATGGAAAAGTATAGTTTACTATAATTTAGGACAATTAGTTTTACAATAGTAAGCATGAATTGGTTCAAGGTCATCCTGGCATAATATTTTCATAATGCATAGATTATTTTCAGAATGGGCTCAAATACTTAAATTACATGTTATTTATATCTTTTTCCCTATATATGGCGGCCATTGGACGGTGCTCCTGCACAAAATTATTGTGGCAGCTCGTTTACAACAGTATTTGGAAACAGAGTGACGGCCTTCAACCACGGGGGAGAATGGCGCCCAAGATCACCAGACTTGAACCCCTAGGACTTCTTTTTATGGGGCTATTTGAAGTGTGTATATACAACTCCTCCGGCGAGTCTGTATAAACTTCAACATTGTCTGTGATTTGGATATCCTCAAGCAGGAACGCCAAATGATTTGGCGGGGAGCAATTATGTGTTGATCGCGACTAGAAATGTTAAAACGTCTGGAAATGTAACTCCGTTAGCGACATATCATTTTGTTTGTAATTATGTTAGTGGAAAAATTATTTGTTGCCCCTTTTCAATCTTTCCACTTGGTGTATGTCCCATTCAACTATGTCGGCTTTTTGCGTACGTGCAATCATGCATGGAAACATTTTGCTGTGAAACGAAGTGTCCAACAAAAAAACAAAAGGGAAGGATAACACAAACAAGTGCATGTTAAAAACATTCCACTAATATTGGTAGACTAGAACACAGGATTCAAATTCAAAAATGTAACTTTTTCTTGATTCAGACCGTAGATTCATTTGTACCTGTGAGAGATAGAAGAGTAATTTACTCTCGATCATTTTTTTTAAAATCATGTAGAACTCCACAACATTCCAGGGGATACCTGATTTATTATATACAACGCAAGCATCGAAATGTATGCATGTATTTTGGGTATTTGATTGGTTAAACAACACGTGATTTTACATACTAATAGCATTTATTTGTCTTTAACCCATCCAAGAAGGTCGCGCTCGATGTTGCTAATTTCATATAACTGTGATGTGTCAATATGTAACCCAAATAGAGAGTACCTTACATATTGTGGGTTGTTAAGATGAAGAAAAAATATAGGTTCAGGGACAAATATGGGAAACGTCTATTACCCTAACGTCCCTCCTAGAGAAGATCTGGACGATTCACCGCAAAAAAGGAGCGTTTGTTCTTGTTAGATCCAGGCTCAATTTCCTCTAACCCAAGGCAGGGGTCCAACCCGTGATTATTTCAACAGTGCATTTAAAGGGACGTTAGCATATATAACAAATGGTGCACTTTATTTCCATTCACCATCGTCTCGTTGAATGGAACAAGCAGTATTTCTTACCTTTCCAATCTTAAACATTCGATATTGTATACCATACGGCTACGCTAGAAGATCATCGAACGTATATCATCTTTGACTCTCCGTTATAAGATAATTTCACCCTTGAAATAACAAACCAACCGCAGTAAATGTTCAGATAACATCTTAGAACATACTATGTTGCCAAATTTAGCAGACAAATGTCCCCACGGGCCTCATTAGCCTGGGATATGTAAACAGATTTCCAAGAACACCCCTTTACTATCTGTTCTTTACCAGAGAAAGGTCTCAGATTAGGGGTTAGTACATTTTGTGACCCCACTTTTCTGCACCCACTTTTTCTGCACCCAGTTTTTTTCTGACCCGACTATTAAAAAAAATGTTACAACCAACAGCCACATTACTCAATCATTATTAACGTCAAATTATTGATTAATTGACTGATTAATAGGCGTAAATTACATTTTTACATTATTTATGTTCGGCGATATATTGTCAACAATTTGCAGCCTCGTCCGCGAATATACAAACACATTTCTCTCGTATCACACATCATGAGCATTGAGCCCTAACAATGCGAGTCTCGAACAACATCCCCTAAAAAAATTTACACAAAAATAAGGACTTACCTGATTCCAAAATCTTCCAGTTGCGATTGTTGACATGCGTCCTTGAGTTGATACCAAATTGAGTGAAAATGCATCAAAACAACCACTATAAATCACGAATATCAGTATCAGTATCAATATGCAATCTGTTCATCAGTTGTGCGACAATCGAAAATCGAAATCCGTGTGATCGAAATCCAGCGGTTTCCCATTATCCACAAGGCCAAACCAAAGGTTTTATTTTTTTTAACAAAAACTACAAAAATGACTGTACATTCCTATGTCCATTAAAAAGGAAAACGAGAGTAAACGACTGTAATTAAAGACTAAATGAAAAAACATTGGCGCCAGGAACGTACGAGGTGAAATGTGTTTTTAATAAGTGTTGCTTTTAATTGATTTCCTGGCAACGAGACTTGTTTTTCAGCTCTAGATCACAAACAGAATGAAGGTGATATGGTATATTAGCTTTCTATCAATTAAAAACTAAAATAAAGTCGGGGCAGAAAAGAGGGTGCAGAAAAAAAAAAGTAGGTGCAGAAAAGTGGTGCAGAAAAGTGGAGTCACAAAATGTACCAACCCTCAGATTAGAGCGAGTTGCTCTTAAAATTTCCCGCCCACTTTCCCTCAGGCGTAACTATAGCGTGATGATTGGACTGGCAATTGTCTAATGGTTAAGTGACCCGTCTTGCCTACCGTAGCTCTTCATGTCTCAAGCCCCCTACTGTCTTAAAACCTCTTCACAGGCAAGATTTTCCTGTTTAATAGTAAATGGATGTTTGGAAGGGCCTTTTAGATGACTGTTGCTGGATAAGGAAAGTATGGGTGTTTTATTTGTGGTGTTTGTTTCCTAGTGCTTTAATGCAAAATTCATTGTAACCATTATATTGTGGTTGAAATGCTTCATCAATTATTTTTTTGTATTGAGAGATTATTGTAATCGATAACGTTTTTGCTTTCTATTTAAAACAAAAAAACCGGTTTATATCACATAGATTTGTATTTGAAAAACCTCTGTTAGCGTGATTTTAATAGGTATAAATTTTTATTCATGCCATTGTATGAATGGAAATAAATAAATTTTCTGGCGGTGTCATCATAAATGCCAACGTTTTTCATGTTCATATACTTTGGATAATATTGTGGTTATATTTTCATCAGAAAGAACACTGGAAGAATTACTTTTTCCAAGCGATATCAATTTGTTATCCTGGGTACTCTCTTTGTTCATTTTTTTTTTGTCAATTAATCTTTGGCAATGCTGACGAACTTACTAATACCTCTTATAGATTCTATGACTATAAAACGTGTTTCAATCTGCAATTAAATAAAAATCCATAGTCCCTGACTACATACTGCCTAGATACGTTTAATATGTCTTAACGTTTGCACATCAACGTTTCATTGTGACGAGCATCACTGTCAATTGAGTCACTTTATCACTGAAAAGGTCCTTAACAGATACTAATGTATTACAAAAAAAACAGCGTGTAGACCAAAGTGAATTAAGTAACGCAATCTATCTCACAGCTAACCCCTTGGTAAACGACAAACGTAAAGGCCCCACTCGTACAAGTTAACAGCCGATACATATTGACAGAATGGTTACTTTTGAGTGCAAACACAACCATGATGAAGGACAATTTGTTGACATAACTCTTCCTAGCCAAAAGCCTTTATTGGGTACTTTGATCTGATTTTATATGCGTGCCATTGATGCATATTGTCGAGGTATGGCTTCCTTTGGATAGGATTGTAGTATCTGAATTTAGAAAAAAAGGATACAGTGGAGAGAATATACTTATTCATTGTTCACTATTAAGTTTAAATGTTCTGTAACTGCATATAAAAGCTTCAATTTTGGTATATCTCCTTTGATTACTTGTCAGTAAATGGCAAGAATGTGGCAGGAAGTACATGTCTTTTGCCTATTTGACATTTTTGGCGTGTTTGTTACTGAATCCGTAATTCATCTAATCGACATCACTTTCGCTTTGACAGGCGATCAATACTGAGTAAGTCACGTATCTTATTGTATACGCATACAGTCATATACCCACATCAATACAGCATGTCCCCCCAAAAATGCCATCATCTTAGGTTCGTGCTCTATTCAAAATTTTTACCTTCACAATTTCAAATTGACTGATGAATACACGATCAAAGCATGCTAAGTACTAGTATATTTGTTTTATTCCTTCTCCTGTCTCCTTCTTCCTCTTGATGGAATAGAACTGTGTGGTCGGTTTGAGGGGGACACAGTAAGTCAAGTGGGTAAATCAAAGGTGGTTTTTCTTCCAAATGAACCGACTAGGTCCACTTGGATTTGTGACTTTGGTCAGTAACGCAGCTACGGAGAATGCTCTTACGACATTAAATACCTTGATTGAGGCATGCTTACGTGATAAACCTTCAGTCATGCAGACCACAAGACATATGACCTCCAAAACATTCCTTGAAACGCTTTTTTGGACTAACCTGTTTTAGTCGCCTATAGATGACTTTGGGAGGATATAATATATATATATATATATATATATATATATATATATAATATATATATATATATATATATATATATAATATATATATATATAATATATATATATATATATTATATATATAGATATATTTCTCGTCCTTTCACGTCTGGGTGTCGTTGCTTGTAACACGTTTTGGTTTTAACACCACAGATGGTGTTTTCTCTCCTGTATTTGGTCTTCTCGCCCATGGCGTCGTTTAACGTCACTTGAAGCAGAACGTTATCGTTTCGAAAGCTCTGACACATTTTGCTGTTTTCCCATTATTTATCTATGCCCGTGAAACGGGGCATAGTATTCTGATTATGCTGTTTAGTCTTCTCCTTTCCTCCTTCTTCCGACCATCGTTTTCCACAGCTGTTGGTGTAATAGACGGTTCACCCAGTTATATCCAGGATGAACGAAAAAAGATAATTAAGTCGAAGCCATGCAATAAACATGTCTTGTTATGAAGAGAAATTGTCAATAATTGCTTAGAAACTTCAAAAAATTGAAGACAAAAAATTGCCCCTTGGTTTAAAAAGCAGCAAAAATAGGGAATTGGCTGAAATTCAGCTGAAAATCAATATGCGCGGCCATGAGAGTATGATGTATATAAAATGGTCAGAAAAAGATACTGGCGAAGCCATGCAATTAACACGTTCTGATATGAAAAATAATTGTATGCAATTACTTATAGACTTAAAAATTGAAGACAAAAAATTGTCCCTTGGTTGAAAAAAGCAGAAATCTAGGAAAAAATTATTGCGTTTTAGCTAAAAATCCAATATGGCGGCTATGGAAACAAAAAATGTCCTGTGCCTAACACCTGTGTTTCGCCTTCTTCGGCCAAAACACGGCTGGGGCCGATATTGACCAAAATTTGGTTAGAAGAACCACTGCCCAAGCTATCAGGGGTCTACATAGTTTGACCTTGGAACTCTCGTCGGGGTCAATAGAGGTCAAAAACTAAAAATCTTTGGAAGCCTACTTCTACAGATACGGTGCACTACTGCTGAAAACTCTGCATGAGCATCGTCTTGGTCAGTGTATACAGCTTATACACAGAATTAATATCGGAACCTCATTAACATTTAAAATGGGCGGCATTATCTTAATTAATATGCAAAAATGCTATATCTCGAAATCGATAAAACTTGGATAGGTAATGTCTGTGCAAAAGTTGCGGAAAGTTCGACACCGAATTTCATGTGACCAGATATTGGCCCCAGGGGTCACGTGTAATATGCAAATTAGCTAATCAATATGCAAAAACGCTATAACTCATCAACCAAAGGTAGATATTTTATGTCAAATGTGTTACCACAAGAACCACTGGAAAAGCTCTATTTCTTATGTGCACTATATGGGTCAAAGGTCAAAGGGGGTCATCTAGGGTCAAATATAAAAGAAGCTTAATAGACCTAAATAGCTATGTCCTCTTGTAGGCATCAATGAAAGGTGGAAAAGTTGAAAATGAAAGGGTCAAAGGTCAACACCAACCAACTCGACATGTGCACGATGACTTCATCATACGTACGGGCATAGTCTCCTGGAGTTGTCTAGTCTTATATTTAGCTTTATCTTCATGGGAATGTATCTCATTGAGAGATCCAGCATTTCAACTATGTTTCGTTGGCTGATTTCCGATCATATATATATAGATATATATATATATATATTATAGATAGTATCTATTATATAGATATATATATATATATACTATATATATAGTGATATATATATATATATAAATATATATAAATATTCGTATATTATATATATGGTTTGATTATTAGTATATATTTATATATTAATATATCTATCTATATATATTATATAATATATATATTATATATATATATATATATGGTTTTTTTAGGGGGAGGGGACGCGCATCAGAAGAACAGGACACTCCCAAAGGCGACCACCATTTTTAATTGGATCATTAAAGCAAAGGAGATAATATGTTAAAATGGAAGTGGTGATTATCGCAGACCACATCAGAATGCTAAAGGGAGTTTCTGTCGGTAGAGTACACGTATAAGGTATGTTAATTACAAACAAAATCAATGCGGCTTATTTGACATGGAGTATATGTTCGTGTCCACGTGTCGGGGTATGTTTGGATTGATTGGACGTTTAAATCATCCTCTCACTGAGAGCAGTCTGCACGTATGAAGAAACAAGATGGGTCCATAAGCATGTAATCTGCCATAGGCTTTACAGGATGAAAATCTGACATTTAGGTATTTACTAAGTGAGTCTAGTGCTGTGCAATCTAATGAGATAGGATAGAGCAGACAATCAAGACCATCATGTTGAGGAAGCTTATATATGCGAGACGAAAAGGGTACAATACGCAAAGCGCTAGCTTTTAAGGTTAGGGTTTATATAAGAAGGGTATTTTGTTTCAGGGCTTGTACAGGTATTTGAGAATTTGTCTTAAGTACAATTACTCGCAATTTTAGAGTAGGAATTAGAGCAGTCGTTATAAAAATATCTTAAACAGTAACTTACGATTATATAAAGAAAGATAGATAGAGAGGGAAGGAGAGAAACAACCAGAGTCTGACTGCAGTCACGTCAACAACGTCAAAATTCCTATCAGATATGTATGCTATAAAAACGGATCTGAAGGCGGAACACACACAACAACAGACCACCAGCTTTTGCTCTCTGCGGATAATGGAATTTTCGAAAGGGGTTCAAACGAACGAGAGGCAACATTCAATCTTTTCAGCAATTTTAGAAAAGTAATGTAAAGCCAATGGAAAAAGGCGTTATGGTCTAAACGAAAACGGCTTCATCCTACGGAAGCAAAATAGAGGTAATTCTTGAGGGGTGGCATTTTTTCATCTGGACGGACATAAACAACTTTAGGCATTCCAGCTCTGCCGTCTATACCATCGGGATCCAATTCTAATTCAACTTGCTTCTTTCTGATAAATACGCATTTTTGAGCTAAAAAAAAAAAACAACAACAACAAACAATTTGTATGTTTGTCGATGTTTTTCTTGTCAGCTAACTCACAAAATGCTTGGCAACGTTCAGTTATTACTTTAAACAAATGATAGTAATGTGCCGTATGTGATTCACAATTCTACTCTACTTACGGAAATCGTTATAAGATTTCCAATCTATTCTCAAATTGTAAAGATTAATAACGTGAAGTTTTATACGCCAATCCGATTACTATGTAAAAAGGTTGACTAAACCGTCTGGGACTTTATGCAGTATGCTGTCTTTACGTATTAAGAATTATGTCAGCATTACGCTATGATCCCTTACTGGACATTACTGTCAAGCTTAAATAATTTGTTCACATCATCACCACAACATTTATATTGTAAATGTAACGTCACATTGCCCACAAACGTTGGAAAATAAGATACATGTGATGGTTAAAAAATACTACTATACTACTGCCACCTACTACTACCACCTGTGTGGGGGCTATATCACTCGCTACTACCACCCGCTACTACCACCCGCTACTATACTCTGTAAATTTATAAATACAAATAGTAAATTAATCGATTCGCTGCGCCAGCATTATCACGCTTTACTACCAAACGCCGCCTTTACGCTCTTAGGCGCAGTTTAAATCCATGAAATCGCGCGCGATTATGACACAGCGATTATGTACAAACAAAACAAATATCTTTCACTGATACAACAAAAATACTGGTCGATAAGCGACACATACCCGGAGTGCTTTGTGAGACTTTGTGTGGGGAAGTATTGATTACTTTTTACTTCTACTCAGCAAACCCAAGACCATAGCTCTGGTTCTCCACCTTGCAAATCGATGCGCAACCGAAGTACCTTGGCGTCCCAATGGACCCGCAGCCTTACTTTCAATCAACACGACAAGCAGTCGCTGCCAAGACGCAGTCTCGTGTCAACCTCCTCAGCAGGCTCGCAGGAACTGTGATGGGGTGCAAAAAATCTTTTGACACCCCTTACATACATAACTGTTGCGCTTGGAATACTCCCCTGCTGAATATGCTTCACCAGTATGGAGTCACAGTTTAACATTCACACCAAGATTGCTGTCGTTCTGAATGATGCATGAGACTTGTTATTGGTTGCCTTATGGCGACGCCTTTCTGGCATAGCTCCTGCAAACCTTAATTAGGAGGAACCTTCAGACGATCAAGCCCGCCAGAATGTGGATGAACCTGTAGCGTAATCCCCCCACCAACACCCTTTGATTTGAGGATCAGAGAATTCCAGTCACTTTGCTACCGTACGCAATCCATGACACTCTGCCGTCACAGTATCCCCCCCTATCGATCATCCTGATCGACAGATTGGTAGTAGCAATGGGCCATCTCTACGAACCTTGAACCTAAGCAGTTTGTTGACAGCCCATCTAGAGGAACATAGAAAGCATAGGAAACTAGGAACAAGGAAAGCTATGAAAGCATGGTCAACCTCAACTCAGAACTGGCGATGTCGTACAAAGAACTTTCCTTCACAAATATCGGAGTAGAACTGTTCAACCAACTGCGATTGTGGAGAGCCACAACCATTAGCCCCATCATAGATGACTGTGGAGTCACTACAAGTCCCAAGAGATTCCAGGCCTGCTTAACCTGGATGATGAACTATCAGCTGGTTAAAGAACGGATCTTCCACTGTGATTTTGACTTGCACGCACGAACGAACGACGAACTTCTTAGGTTGACAGAGTATTACCATCTGCTACTTCTGTACTACCATCACGCTACTCCCCCTGCTACTGCCACCTGCTACTGCCACCCGCTACTTCCCCCTGCTACTGCCACCTGCTACTGCCACCTGCTACTGCCACCTGCTACTACCACCTACTACCACCACCACTGCCACCTGCTACTACCACCACCTACCACCACCATCACCTACCACCACCACCTACCACCACCATTTTTGTTTCCTCTGACACCTCTGACACAGTGGCACACGTACTCGGCAACCTGTAAGCAAAAAAAGTGTCAGCGAGTGAGGGAAGACTCTTAACTTTAAAAAATGGCATGTAACAAATTAATTGAAATGTTACACCCTCTGATATTTGAGTCGTCTTTATAACACAATGTATGTATTTCCAACACAGGGATTGGAGTACATAGACGGGTCGATCATTTATTTAAAAAAATATTAAAACTAAGTTGAAGACAAGCATTTAACTTGTATTATGGTCCATGGTTTCAAAATGCAACAAAACTTGCAAATTAATGAATTTGGCTGAAAATCCAAGATGGCGGCCGTGAAGCTATTGCTTTTCAGGTATTCACAAAAAGAGTTATGAGAAGAACATTAAGTGGAAGACAAGCCATTGACATGTTTTATATGAAAAATAATTGGATAAGGATTGATTTAAGGCTCCAAAAAATGAAAAAAAATTCGTCTTTGGTTTCGAAATCCACAAAATATAGGAATATCGGTCAAAAATCCAAAATGGCGGGTATGCAATAAATGATCAGGGCCGAACCCTGTGCCAATGTTTTAGTTTTTTTCTAACATTCGAGCCAATGTTTTACTTTTCTCACAAATAATTTTCCTTAAACTTGGCAATCAAACCCTTGTAATCATTATGATCTCTAGCGCTGAATTCATAGAGAAAATGAAGCAGGTTAAACTATTCGAAAGAAGGACAAGGTTAAAAGCTCAAAATGTCATCACTCGAAAAACATTTGAGAGAACAAATTATCAAAGAACAAACCATACAGGAAATGTGCTCGAGGACAAGGCAGAACCAAACAAAAATGAAAACGAGAAAATGATAATAGAAAAGGCAAGAGAGCCTTTGCATATGCTAGACAATCCAGGAGATAAAAAATACGCATATACAAATGCAAAGTGGTATGTTATATTCCTACTATCAATTGCCAAAGAGGTCAACTGGTATGCTATATCCCTACTATGAATTGCTATGTTTGACAATCAAGGAGACGAATTAGCTGCGCATACAGCTTCTACTTGTAATCAGTCCATTTGTAAAATTGACCATTTGGCTAATGTCAAAGTATCAGAGTACAAGTAGACAACTCGTTCGTCTAAAGACACTGCATTGTCGGCCGTATGAGTGTTTGTATTGTTCTGGCTTTATCACATGGGTATATGCCATATATCTACCAGTTAACACTCGTCCGATAAAGGTGGAGGGTTTCGCACAAAAACACAAACAAATATGATCTAAGGCTTTTATGTAATTGTAAGTTTTATCCTCTCCGGTCATTTTAGCGAAAAAAATGGAGGTACCACCTTTATGGAGGTCAGGGTGTCCCGTCAAAGTCGGAAGGTGTGGGGGTCCATCTTCCTATACTTTACTGTGTAAAATGCCCCAAAATGGTACTTATGTTACTTATGATGCTACTCTAAGCAAATACTGACGATATTTGTATTTTTTATCTTATTTTCTTAGAGTATTAACATGTACATGCTTACTTTGGCACCCATCATTGCCAAGTAAATAACAATTTTGCTTGCATGAATGGCGAAACGGTCAAAACCCATTGATTTTGGAGATTTGCTTACAAATAACTTTATAACGTCATATTTTAAAACTTGATATGTTTGTACTTTTTTTTTTCAAGAAAGGACGTATGTAGCTACACACTAATACCAAACAGGTCGATGTTTGACCCTTAATTACGAAAAAATCAAGGGGGTGGTAACCACCCCCCCTCCCCATGGTCGAGAATGTAGTAGAAAAAAAATCTTGGTTGGACGAGGGTTATGCAGTACATTTAAAAACGTTTTTGCCAGTAACGACTTTCAGATGTTATAAAACTGCTTAAAGGGACATTTCTTGATCCCAATTAGCCGTGTCCCCTTGACTTACTTAGAAAAAATAAATCTTTGTTGACCAAAGTAGTATAGTAGGTGACGCTTAATCTACGTATACGTGTATATTCGATGTCGACTAGAAGAAAGAAGAAAATTGCTATTTGCACTTGATGTTCGTAAATGGACATAAATTACATCACAGTGGCTTATGGTGCAGCGCGGTAAGAGCATTCGCTCATAACATCAACACGCACTGTCAAAATCAACGGAAATTTTAGAAATCTAGTGACCAACCAAAAATTAGAATGATTGGAATCACGAAATGCCACCTTTAATTTCGGGTTTAAAAAAGGGGTGGAAACATTTTCGTCAAATTAATGTTAAAAGAAAACATATTAATTTTTTTGTTTAGATTTTGTAGTTATAACCATTTTGTGAAAATGATTTCATACAACTTTACCATTCTGTCAGACAGTTAATACAATGTTTTAATCACTAGAAATGGTGTCTTACCCATGTAAGAGCTACAAAACCACTCAGCGACTTGAACTTTGCAAAGAGTTTTATGAGTAATTCTTATTTTGTCATTCTAGTCCATGTACATTTATGAGATGGTATACGGATCACCACAGGCTTAATCGACCAAGCTAACTCAAAGTTCTATCTAGGACATTTGAGTAAATTCCCATATGAGTAAAAAGGTATGAGCTAGCCGGTAATTGGAAATCCTCTAGGCGATCTCCGTTCGCTTGTGCCTTTTCCTCAAAATCATGTGTATGCCGAGTGCAGGTTTATTTTGTTCTATTGATAATGTGCTATAAGGTCTTCGCAAATTAAAATAATTACAAGCTTGAGAGACAATTTCTAACGATCACTTTCAAGGAAGTCCATTTTAAGGCCCCGTCCGTTCAATCCCCATAATTGAGTGGCGAAAACATGCACCTGCGATCATTATAAGATGCACATTACACTCTTACAAACAAATGCCTTTACATGGCAGGATTTTGTACTTTTATCTTCACTATTTCGTGTTATGTTCTAAAGTAGAGTGGCCTTGAGCTACCTATATATTCTGCTAACACTCTGTTTTGTGTTTGTACCTAATCACGTCATGCATATTAAAGCTACAGGCCCAGCTAGCTCATGAATATCCCTTACCTTAGAAATTAAGGCTCAAATGATAAAGAAGAGGCCCGAGATCAACACAACACGAGAATATAACTTGAAGAAGATAACTTGATGAACTAGCTTGAAGAAGCTTAGTGCAATAGGTAATATTTAAGTATCTTGAAAAGTATCTTAAGGAGGGGGTTCTACGTTTTCAAATTGGAATAATTGAGTCTACTAGCTTAATTGAGACTATATCATGATAGGAAAGTGTAAACTTTCAGCTTTCATTGCTTTTTGTTTGAGGTAAATAGGATATTCCGTTCAAATGTTATGCTCGATTTAAGTAAGCAAGTATCGCACGTTCGATGTATTTTTGCAGGCGGTGGCGGACAAGCCTCATTCATTACAGCAATTCACTAAAATGTCAAAATAAATTACAGCAACACGGAGTGCAAACCACAAACCAATTTGGTGCTTTGATTTGGGTCGGTCATGGGTGTTCACCCTGTGATTTTTAAGCACATATATATTTTTATTATTATGATCACATATTACATGCTTTTTCAAAATTAATTTATTAAAACATTAAATAAATTCATTATGCTTCAAAACCAACTCGAAATTTTCAGTTCGACAGCATTTTTGATGTATTTCTTTATTATCACTCACCAAGTGATATTTTAGACAATCATGGTTTTCTGCGCAAGTTAAATGCAAGTACCGGAAAGGCATTAGGATTTGTTCTCGTGTTTAGCCAATCAGAGGGCCTGTTCAGTTACCATGGCAACAAGATCAAAATAATTCCCATTTTTCAAAACTTTTAAACATGGGGTATAATATGACATGCATAAGTAATATATTGGTAAAGTCAAAAACATTGCAGTCGAAGGTCGGGTAGAAAAACGTAGACCCCCTCTTAAGTATATTGGTGCTGCCTGGTACAACAAAAATGTCCAAACTGGTTTGTTTTCAGCAAGTGCCTCCAGCCTCTGTTGTCCACGTTCTCTATGATTTAATTTTAGCCACCCTCTGTTTTGTTGTCAGCTTCTCCTTACACGTGATCGTGATGTTCGCTCTGTTGTTCTGCTAGTCCACCTATTGTCATGTATTTAGCAAAGTTTCCAGTCCATTTCTGTGATTTGATCTCCTTTGTAATGAGCTGCATACCGTCCCTGCCTATGTCGGTAACTTTTTGTACTTCATCACCCTCCCTGTAACTCTGTGCTTTTTTTAGTTGTGGTGCTGTGTTTTTTCCTCTATATTACAAGACCAAAATAATGCATTAATCGTGGTCTACTAACTCGGTTTACTATCTTAAACCAGGCTAGTATTCTTTGATTGAGTTTTGCAGGTGTATAATGGTTGAGGGTGGTTGTTTTCCCAAATAGTAGTGTTCTATAGTATGTAACTATTTCCCTTGTGCTGTAAAATGAGTATTGTGAACGTTAACGCTCACCATCACCGTTCTGT
Source organism: Ophioderma brevispina (assembly GCA_023653785.1). NCBI lineage: Eukaryota > Metazoa > Echinodermata > Ophiuroidea > Amphilepidida > Ophiodermatidae > Ophioderma > Ophioderma brevispina. Next base: position 206,102 of record JAMKCH010020823.1, on the reverse strand, counting down.
TCTTGATATCCATTTTACTTACCAACCTTTATGCTTTCAGTCTAGGTGTTATATTGCATTAGTTTTCCAGCGTTATGATCTTTGCAGAAGAATGCCATCTGCAAACCTCACATGTGTAAAACTCTTCTGTCAATTAATGTCATGCAAGTCCAGATTCTCCAAGACCTATTTTAGTGTGGATGTGAAGAGTTTGGGTAATCTCCATTGTCTTAGATCACTCCCGTCTTAATTTATATAGAGTTTGTAATGGTCGTCTCACTATTTATTTATTCTTGCACTTGGGTCTTTGTAAATCAGCTTAATAAGTATGATATATATTAGGTCTTCCTTCCACTATTACCTTCATTGCTCGTAGCACTGACTGAAGATCGACTATAGACAGCGCCAAAGCTTTCTTACAAGAACTAGTCCTAGATCGATGCAGTGGGAATTGCTTCTCCTTTAACGTCTGTATCACTTGGCTTAGGGTATGTAGGCACTGCGGTGTTCTGAAAATCTGTCGAAAGCCCGCCCGCTTCCTTTAGCTGATTTTCATTCAACCACTTATTTTTTTTCCCAGGATACATAATACAGACGGTTGATTGGTCTATTGTAGCTGATGTTCTTCATGTCACTATTTTATAAATATTTGCATAATCGTTGCTTCTTTCCATCTCACTCTAGGATAAGCATCCAGTACGAAGAAAGAAAAATTCCAATTTACTTTTTGAAATTTATATAAATGAAACGCATCAAGAAATGGTCCAAAACAATGTAGCAAATTGTGTATCAATTATGTCCAATGATGTATGCATGATTGTCTTTTACGCTATTCAACTTGATTATGTTAGGTTAACTTCAATTTCCTTCTACATTTTCAAAGTAATACCTTTCTTCAACAAGTTCTGGAGATAGGCAAATTGCAAACACCTTTTGTAACAAGCTATCACCTGTTTCTCCGTCCAACCACGGCATCTATAAACATGAACAATCGTCTCGATGTTGTGTGGATTTTACATCAGAATATACCATCCTGGGGCAATGCTAACGACACCTTATAATTATAATACACTAACGTACGGGAGTAACCCTCAAACAACGAAGGAACTCCTGGGTTTAAATGTGCATTAACTAGATTCTTTTTATACTCCCGAGAAAATCATATAAGAGTCGGTTCGTCGCCCTGAGAGCTTTTAACCAGCTTTGGTATGGAAGTTGGCTGAACTAATTTAGTAGTAATGCTGTTTGAAAATCACAACAAACTTTTCTCTGCGTTGATAAAAGCATACAAGGTTGTATTCTGCCAAACCAAGGATAATACGATATGAGAACCTGGAAGGCGAGCTTGAAGATTGTTGATTTCTATGTGTTTATATTGTCGATTTGTTTTGATATTGATTTGATTCTAATAATAAGTTATAGATTTATGTATGGCTGTATCATTTCAAAGAAATAGACCCAAACAATAATTAGAAACAATAAAGGAAAAGGAACATGGCTATCAGACAGTGCACAATCACTGGCTTTCAAAGGTTCTCCTGTGTTTGTTTGTTTGTTTTTAAGACCCCTATTATCGCTGGACAGAAAATCCTAAAAGAAATCAAAACAAAAGTATTAAAAGCCCCAGATACAAAAAATGACAAATGTTATTAATCTTGAAGCATACCCAAGAACAAGCTCTTCCCCGAATTGGACACTTGGCACTACTGCATCAGTCAGAACGGGAAAAAATAAGTTTACAGTCTTCAATTGTTTTATTTGCCATTTGGCATTTAACACATAGGATGTTTTGATTTCCCGTGTTTTCCGTCCAACGACGATAGATGTCTTGAAAAACAAACAAACAAGCAAACAAACAAACAAACAAACAAAAGACGTTCCATCCATCAATTTGCTATTGCTTTTTTCTACATGTAAGCGCTTTGATCTATTAAGACACATCAATCTACTTGAATGCAATACTCGCGTGTTTAACCCATAACACGGCGCATTAAATATTTGATAGAGCAATTAGTCTAAGAAGCTTTGATGCGGGTAATTAAGAGTTGCTAATAAAATGTCGCTCCTGTTATCAATGAATTGCACATCGCTGCTCTCACCAAGGCTACGCACTGCAACAGATCAAATGGACGATATACATGTATTAGATACACTATGTAGTCGTCCTGTGGAAGCATGCCACATATTCTTTAATAGAAGTTGTGTTACTGTTTTATTCCGTGTAATATTGTTTTCGAATGATTATTGTGCTTTCTGACCCTGGACATTACATTTGTATTTTGGGCACTTGGCCCTAGAGGTAAAAGTTCAAGGTCAACAGGACGATGTAAACATGTTTAGCACACATAGCTGCAATACTCAGACCAAAAGGCTCAAGGTTGAAAGGCCCAAGCTTGAAATGCCTCTGAGGTTCTTATGTGTGTGATGCACCCAGAAGTTTGAATTGTGGTCAGAAGGTGGCCAGTTGGGATCAATTTCACTTTAAATGTTACGCTGAAATAACACGAACAGCTAAGCTACTGTAATGGCAACAGCGAAAAACAAAATCAAGGGACTGTTTCCTGCATCTGTGGCTTACGAGTCCAAGGTCAAAATCAGGAATCTGAAAAAAATGGCAATTATAAGCATATAACTATCAGTGAATGCTTAAAAAAAATGGTGAATCGCTCTTTGAACTACGTAAGTCAAATGTCACTATCAAAGATACTCAAATGATTATTCTATTAACTTTACTGTCTATTATTAAAAATGTATCATTCTGATTGGTCAATTTTACTGCCCATGGGTTGTGAATGCATTTTCTTTTAGGAAAGGGATCTGCAGTGTTATAAGGCTCATAGTGTATTCTCGGTCGGGAAAAAATGAAAATCATTGGCTGGCCATTATCTAGCTTTTCGACCTCGGACTCATTATTCGCCCATAGACCATATTGCATGACCTTTTATTTCTTAATTTCATATGCATCATAAGCACCAACTCTATAGTGGACAACTAAATCAATCTGCTTCACAAAAGTCCCATGGGGGGGGGGGGGTAAAGTTTCTATGTGAAATACCACAGTAAGTTTAGTGTTCTATAGTGTAAAGTAAATTGGTTACATACTGAAGGTAATCATATAATAGATAAATATGCCATAGAGTGATGGTAGGGGAGCATTTCATGATGGGATAGGGATTTGGGGTTGGAGTTTGGTGGTCTGGCAAGGTAAAGTTGATTTACTTTAATTGGGAGAGTTGGATATCAAATTTTACACTGTTAAAAATGTTTATCAAAAAACGTCGTTTTTTAAGTTATTTGCACGTTTCATGTACACTTTTTTCTTGATATTCATCCTATGTAGGCTACTAGCACAAGAAGGGTTCGTCAAAATTATACTTCCTACCATCCAGTTGTAGAATTCATTTACTATATACATAAACGTTCAAGTTCAAGTACAAACAATCAGATGCGCCTAGGGACCGATTATCACCGATAACAAATCTAACGCTGCTACGACATACACCCTAAAAATATTTAAAACAACGGGGTCATTTTGACCCCGTTTTGAGTCAACTATTTTTGTGGTCAAAAACGTGTGCAATGACCCTTTTTGTGGTGCAAGTCGGTGCATAGTTTGGCGTTTTTAGTGTGTACCCTGATAAAATGGGGTTTGGGCTATTCTTGACTGCGACTATGTTAAATGAAAGTTAATTTTGCTGCCTCGCTGGCATTATGATCAAACATTAAAAAATCAATATTTATTACTACCAGCAGCAATCACTGTACGTTCATTGTAGCAGAGGTGGCGCCAGGGGGTGGCAAGCCCCCCCCCCCCCCCCCCCCCCGAGAGTTTAACAGTTCATGATAAACAAGGAGTTTAAGCAATAAATTGTGTAAATATCAGGGATGTTTACCTTTCTGAGATAATCGTGTAATGTTTCGCCCCTCTTATGATTTTCGCCCCTCCTATGAGTAAGATTTTACCCTGCATTGTAGTACTTTTTCTCGCCTTGACTGTGCTTAACACTTTCTTTTCACGTTACATCATCTTGTCGAAACATTATCTACCTATTAATTTCGATTATTAAGCGTATATAAATTTTTACTTTGTAGGAGTTACGATCAATGTCTTATGTGTTCATGTGAAGGCTTGCGAGATGACCTGTTTGTGCTACTGTATAATGCAAATTTTACAAACCCAGGAACAAGTTGCAGTGACAAACACCCCTTTTTGAAATAAAGGTTGTTGTGAATACCGGTTAATCACATATGAAATCAATCAGTTTTTAGACCTTATTTGTTATGCCTCGCTATTTAAATTTAGCCAACCAAAGCGGGCAGACAACTGCCTACATAAAGCACATTCCACTGAATGTTTAGCATTCCAGTCTTTTGTTGACTTCAAGTAAAGAATACCTCTAGAGATAAAAAAACGCATATTGGATACAGCATTTTTGTCAGACATAAAACCCATCACTTGTCTTTTGGGATTAGTCTATAAAAAGACAACTAAAGTCATACTTGCGTTTATTGTTAAAGATGAATGAACTGTGGATTTGGATATTTCTGACTGGCTCTGATCAAATGAGGAATAAGTCACTGCGACTTGTTATTGGGCTGCAATGGTGGGTCACAATTGTGTTTACTTAACTTCCAGGTAACACACTCGAATGACCTTTTGTTCTAGTATCGTGATCACATATCTTAGTGGAGGAGCTAGGACCCAGGTCGAACATCATCGTTTACCCCTCACTACAGAAAAGATTTGACACTTTGGTTGAGATTGACCTTTTTTTACCATTTTAGCCATTTTACACTATAACTCCAAAACCAATGGTCGTAGGTGGTACAAACTATACATTTTTGGAATCCTTATGATTAGATGGACAATATGGCATACATTTCAACATTATTGGGGTATTTTAAAAGTTTAACCCCTGTGTAAACTCAAATTGGCCCCTATTGAAAAAGTGATACCACAATTTGAGAGTACTACCTACCTGGCATTGATGTAGAGGGTCCATACTAACTACCAAAGGTTGTCAAATCTTTTCTGTAGTGGGAGGTAAACGAATTCCTTAAATAAGGCCCCTATGATATCCTGCTCCTGCTCTATCTTGTGTTTATTTGATTTTACTAAAAGTATATGCTGTTTTAGTGTTCATATGCGAAGTGTGTGTGTGTGTGCTTGTGTTGGGGTGTGTGTGTGTGTGTGTGTGTGTGTGTGTGTGTGTGTGTGTGGTTTGTTGTAATGCAAACATTTACTTTCTTAAGTACGGGTGCCACGATCTCTTTTTTCTTTTGAATGGTCAATTGTTAAATGTTCATTTTTAACAAGGTTTTCATTGGCTTGAAGTTAAGATGACACTTTATATAATCCTTATGGATGTGGTGTGGGCTATTGTAGATAAATTCAATATCCCCTGTGGAAGGCAACGACAATAACCGATAGAATTCCAGCCGTGCCTTTATAGGGTAGGTACGGATTCCATCTATATATGATGGTCCATTCACGGGTCATCTCGTTGCCGGCGTTGTGCCTCCACGTGTTTGTCGTGTTACTGCACGACAAAAAAAACTATCACCATATTCCTGCCCTTAAACCAAAAATTCAAACTGACTATATTTGCAAAATTTAATTTGATTCGTCAAACTTACAACAGCAAACTAAAAGGCTCATAACGTATTGGTCACAACACGTTGTTTTCTTCGCAACGTGTTGCTTAACTAACCAATCAGAAAAGTAAAAATGCAACGCGTTGCTTTAAAACAGTACTTAAACAACGCGTTGCTTTCATTAGCAACTTTTTTTTCGCTTTTCCAATTGGTTAGTTAAGCAACGCACGCGTTTCTAAGAAAGCAACGTGTTGTGACCAATACGAAATGACCCTTTTAGCTTGCCATAAGTATGAGCGCCAATACAAAATCATACAACGGAGTGTCCTATTGTTTATCCGACTTGTACATTTTTATACTACACACATCATTGGTTTCTTGGTGTCATCTACAAAGTCTTGCTTTATTCCATGGAAGCTAAAACACTTTGTTATAGGGGACTGGGTTTCTTTACAAGGGCAATGAATGTATGCAATCAGTATAAGCACGCTTAATGAGGTCAGTGACTTATCTCATGACATCTAAATCAAAACAGCGGGAAGCGTTCAAAACGCTACACCTGACACATCCGAAAGCTCTCTTTGAAAGCCATCAGTGATTCTCTCTCGCCAATTCTGGCACATGACATTGTATCTTTAAAGGTCTGTTGATATTCAAGCAATAGTATTACACTTAATAAATAAAGCTGTCAAGGATTCGGGTATTCCGAGTTTCCCTACCTCAGAGAGAGAGAGAGAGAGGGGGAGGGAGAGAGAGACATATGGTGCAATGGAGCGGGGCATCGGCACAATTATGATTATCATGTGACATTAAAAGAAAAACGCAGGGCAATAAATGGAGAAGCAAATGACAACTTCTAACATGTTAAATGTCGATGCATATCGACACAATAATGTTACATTAAAAAAACAACGCAGAACAGAAAATGGAGAAACAAATGACAACTCCTTACATGTTAAATGTCGATGCACATTGACACAATAATGATTTGAGATGCAAGACACATCGTAAAGAAATTGATTGAAACAGCATTTTATACTATATGGGGGTAAGATACGTTTGTTTGTTTGTTTGTTGTTTTTTGTTTGTTTGGTAAAGGAACGAGATAGCCTAAAGCTATACTCATACAGAGAGAGAGACTTGCAAACAAGGAGCCCACAACCTAAGCCTGTCGTTTAGCGCTTCGGCATTACAATACAATGAAAAATCCGCACTTTTATTTCTGCAGAGAAAACAAATAGTTGCAAAATGCAAAAGTCTCGGACGGGAAACAATCATTTGCACCAAAGCGATCGAGACTACAGAACAAAAAAACAGATTAAGGTTATATAAATGCATATCATTCTCGTTGAAATGAAATTGACCTGCGGTTTGTTTTAACAACATGCATTGCAACAAACTATTGGAAAACAACATTTTTGATGTGTTTATTATGTGCTAACAGAGCTTCCCGCTATTTCATTACAAGGGCACGGTATTTTGATAGTTCCATAGTAGCACATGCATGTGCATAATAACATTTAATGGATTAAGATACGAAAAGCGGTGGATGGCTTAAGCTATCTGTGTGGAAATATCATTTTTAATCTCTTCATATGAAAATTGCTTCAAAATAATGTTTTATTTCTTAAGCATACTTTAATCCTTAAGATATGATTTAAAACCGAATGCGTATTATGTTCAGTAGAATAGCTTAGGAGCAAAGCAATATCCCCAAAGATGTCTATAATCAAAATGATTGGAACGCAAACAGTTATTTTAGCCATTATAGCGATTTGTTATCGCCAGTAGCAAACCTTAGAGGTATGTGATTTGAATGCAAATTTGATCTGCTTTATTCCATCACGATAAAAGGTCACTGAAAAGTCATTTCATATACTCAAAGCGATTTAGTTTTCCAAAGTGATTTCAAAGAAGCTTTCTTTTTAATCCCATCATGAAATCACTCAATATAAAGTAATTTCTTATCTCCTAATCATCTCTATTGCAAAGCGAGTTGAATGTCAATGTGCAGGTTTATTTCATAAAAGAAGTAGACGAGGAAGAAGAAAAAACCCTTTAAGCGATGTAAAATAAAGCATTAAAGCGTTTTGTTTTTTACATTTCTTCTGTGTGTAAAATGGATGAATATATCATTACATATCCCGAGCGCAAACATATATTGATACACTGTTCAAACTAAAATAAGGGTCAAAATAAAGCACCCTTGCCAACGTTGGTTGTGACATCATGAAGGTATTATCAGCATGTTTTTTATTATGTCACATGATCTGTCAGTTTCTGAACCAATAGACATGTAAACCATGTGAAAAATGCTTAAACTGTCAGGAACCATAAGACTATTATCCTTACTAAAATGTGTCTTTGTCCTGCCATTGTCAAACATATTGTCATATTAGCCTCCATTTTGTGATTAAAAACATTATTTTATTTTCTCAATTTTATTTGAGAAAAGATTTCTCACGGGAAAGTACATTGTTTGTCTGGAAAGAGAACATGGAATTCCCCAACATGGAAAATGAGTCAACTTGTTTGCGCAAGCCTGATCATGCAGGTGTCATTTACTATATTGAGCAAGTACTATAAATAGCTGAGGGTTTTTTCCAAGCTTTGTTGCAAAACACAACATATTGCAAAATAGGTATTTTTCCATGATGTTATTAATGTAAGGTGATGCAATGCAGATGATGTAATTTTTGTGAAATATGATCGTTCAGTGCAAGGTTATGTTTATGCATGATGACGCTTTAATGATTATTATTAGAGATAGGGGAATCCGGTTGTGAAATCCTCATATAAGGAGAGATTGGAGAGGTTAGGACCAACAGTAGTAGTAGCGGACCATGTTAGGAGCGTCCATATCATAGATACACGCGGCCCCGGATCAGCATACTCAGTTGAATAAATCCTGATACCACCACAAGCCATTATCAATGACTTGTTGTGCCACACACAGTTGTGGATACGCTAAGAAGAAGCTAGTTTTGATCTGCAATGAGTGGCAGACCTGTAGTGTACATGGTGCCAGGATTTATTATAATTTTCAATTCCAGGTGAGCGAAGTTGCTATAATTATTCTACTGTCGTCTTCGAAGCCAAAAGTGCTGGGAATCAAAACAGGATACCAAATTGTTGAACAACTGGACAAAAATTATCTTCAGGATTTCCATGGAATATTACCTGAGGATATATATAAGTGTGACTCTGCAGACAAATCATCGTTGAGCGCTTCTTTTAACTATGGGCATAAGCTGTCACTTCTGGAAGAACTCTTGTGTACAGACTCAACTGAGACTTTACATTGAATTTTGCATACAAATTTTTAAAATTAGGTTAAAAACGCGTGTTTTTTTGTTTTTTGAATTAAAATAATTAAATCTTTTTATATATAAAATTTCGATCACTTGTGCATACTGCTCGTCTTTTTTTGAACAGTGTAGATCGGTGAGATAATCTTAATAATTGCAAATCCATTAATATTTTCTTAATTAAGTGGCAATTGTGTATCGCTAATGATAAAGACATTTAATAACCAGATTTACACCTCCCACACACACACACAACGACACCCCCACACCCACACACACATCCACACACCCACGACACACACAACACACACCGCATAATCACACACTTCATATCATCATGTAGGCAGTTAAAGTTCAGTTTAACCTGAGAAATGTTCCTTTAGGTCAAAAGGGTCCACAAATGTGATGAAAACCCCTGACCACGCAAACCGTTCTTTGGCTAGGGTTGTTGGTGACTACAAGCGTTTTTGTCTTTTATATCACGCCATTGAGCAATTTAAGCTACAAACAATCAATCAGTTAATGTGCTCATATACTTCTGTGCGAAGTATAACATAATACGCATTCACTTTGTTCTTTTTCAATCCTGATTTGAAAAAAACGCAGTCATACTCTCTATGACTTATACAGATGGGGATGTCAAAAACCATAGGGAGTTTGAGTGTTTGGAAGAACCCGGCGTGGACAAATTCAGCATAAAGCTTTAATTTTGTCTCGGGCCGAGATTTTTTTTTCTGTTTTTTGTTCTTGTTGATTTCTAAAAAAAAATTACCCCGCCTGTCTTTTAAAAGGCATCCATATTCGGATTTATCCTACAGGTTCAATGCGCTCTGAGTGTCACTTTTTGCTACCCAAAACTTCATTGTAACTTTCGTCACCCTTACTTTTTTCCCTTTTTGTGTTTGTCACGGAAAATTTAGCTGTACTACAACCCTGAAATTACACATTTTATCTCTACCAACGTTCACACGGTTATTGTCTTATGTTGCAGACCGCTGGTAATTAACCTTGCTAGTCTAACAAGAAGTCCGCCGTCTTCATATATGTTCAGTTTGAATGCCGCCACGATCCGATTGTACTTGTTTTCCCTCCACACTACTCATTCAGAATTGTTCCATTAGGGTTTCATATAAGCGAGTGAACATTGATACACGATCACTCCTACGAGTACCTAGGATAGCCTAACAGGCTAGTATGGTTGCTCTTATATATCGGCATTGCTTTGCTTGTAAATTGTGGAGATGGCATTTTCACTTAATCAGGGCGGAGGGTTTCTGTTTTAATTGCATCACCGTCGGAGAAGGTCGTTTGTGATATCTATATAGTCTAACCAGGATCGCATCCATGAGCAATGGACAGTCTGACCTCAGAGGATAGCCTCGTTCCTATAGGGTGCGTGTCGTTTACATTCTAGTGATAAAATGTTTATAAGGTTCGCTTCGTCAAGCGTTACCTGCATCTTTCGTTTGTTTGTTTTGTTTTTTGTTGGTGTGTTCTTTTTTTTTTTTTTTTTTTTTTTTTTGGGGGGGGGTGTGGGTTGTTTGGGACATTTTAATACCCACCTCAAATTTCGATATGCCTACGATGGCATAACGTGGGCCAGAATCACATCGCATAATAGAATTAAACTGTGTTGTGGACTGAGTGCATTCAGTCTTACATTATCATAACACAAAGATTAACAATGGCTTTACATTCATATTATTAAACAAATATCAAGGCTTAAAGTTAATTTTTTTCGATTTCTAAAAAACATTACCTCTATTTCCTCTTCTTCTCTATCTTGATTTGTCGTATTGTATAGTAAAAGCCGTGATCTTAACATAAAATCTTACTATTACTAATGTAAAAAACACGAAAGCCTAGATGATATTTTGCAAGACTGCGTGGACGAAAACTAGAACGGCACTAGGTGGTGTTATTAAAATGTTACAAAATATCGATCCAGCTAGTTAAAAAAAAAAAAAAAAAAAAGAAAAAAAAAAAAAAGAAAAAAAAAAAAAAAAAAAAAAAAAAAAAAAAAAAGCTTGAAAACTTAAAAAAACGAAAAAAAAAAAAAAGAAAAAAAAACATTTCTTTCCACAGTGTGCACGAGTAATGATATGATTTCGGCTGAAAGAGCAGGGAATTTGGTCTACGAGCTAGTCCCACAGCATACTCTAGTAATATGCCCAGAACCATATCTGTGCTTGGTATGTAGGAATACATTTGTTACTCGTCTCACTCACGTGATTTTTCTAAAGTGTGCCTGTCCCGTGTGCACGATGATTATCGACATCTCATACGTTCATTTCAATGTGACTTACTTCTATACATGCCTACTATTATTTCGCTTTCAGATTTGTTTCTTTTTTTGTTTTTAAATTTCTGTAATTTAATGAAATAACTACTGAGAGCTCTCGTAAGGCAATCAAACATGCTTAAACTCGAAAGTGTGAACCTAAATGGCGCCGTTTAATTATCTTGTTGATCAGCATCACGTTTGGCAATGCTCGTCTGAAGACAACGGTACAAGCGATAGAAACGAAACCTTCCTGGAAAATTCCCCTTCCTAATCGGTTGTGCTCTTTCCCTCAAAACATGTAACCTTTAATATGATATGTGGGCTAATACGGGTGCTAAGATGGTGTGCAAAGAACGCCATTGCACTTTCAATTAGATAATTACAAGCGTGAGTGCACGGAACTTAAAATCTTAAATCCCTTCCGATTTTATTGGATAAATGAAAGTCCTGAAGTGTTGCAGTCCAATGGATGCCAAACAAGGTTAAAAGAGTAGGTGCATTGTTTTTCTTTTATTCACACTTACAGCATCTCCATAAATGCCCGTAGTCAATTATGCTGTTTGCTGATATTTTTTCTATTTTTTTTTTTTTCAAAAATTCATTGAAATGCATTAAGGGACGTTAGGGAAAATAATGGTTATTACTATGTGTGTGTGGTCACTAACACAATTTGTCCCGAATATACAAGCACAGTCCCTCTCATACACCATATTTGTTGTAACTGTAATAATAATGAAAAGTATATGTGCCTTCAGTTTTGACCCAATGGCGCCAAGGGTCATTTTATAAAATATCAAGCGCAGTATACATGAACATATTTATTCAAAGTTCTTTTGGCTGCTATCATCACTAAGTTTAACAAATGGTTCAACCATTGGTACAACACCTACGTTATCCATTGCAAAATTTGATGTATATACGCCATTTTATTCTTTGGGTAAAGCGCTGGTATTTACAAGGTGTTACAATAAAAAGTCTCCAAGTTTTTGGTCCAAACGTGCACTTTCAATTTGTTTTCATGAGCTAATTTTTGGCACGAAAATCCTTAATAACTATCAAAAACGACCTTCTTCCAGTACTTCAGTACTGGGTAGATCTTACGTTGCTTTAGAGCTTAGTTGAGGGTTTTCTTTGCACTTGTCTGTTACCTAACAAAATGCACTTTTCACCTATATTTTACATTTAAAATGTTTCGAATTTCCCATCCATAATTTCCTATGTTAGTATTTACCATGTGATTTGGAATAATAAATAAGAATTCTTTTTATAGAAAGGTCATTTGAAAAGTCATTAGTTAAGTTTCTTTTCCATACATCGGCACCAAATTTGAAGCACTGGTCCGCCAATCTCATATATTGTGCCAGATTTGGAGTTTGCCTGAAAGTCTACAATTTTATTTATTCTATCCGCGACATTAAGAATGTTATCCCTTCATCTAGTATGGCCGTAGTGAATAAATCCCTGACCACATAATTAAAATGCATTTTTGAATAACTTGTTATTTTTTTCCAGTTATCTTCAAAATAAATTGCGAGCTTTGAAGGTCTTTTCTTACTGTCCAAAGAAAGGCATACACGATGTATATCTTTGGCAATGCGATACATCGTTGAAATTTCCGCATATGGTTTGAATTGTCCACTTGTCTTCTACTAAAACTCCAATCTGTTCCATAAACGAAAAGGGTCATTTTAAAACGTAACTTGCTACCCTAAAGGCGTTACTGTCGTTAGCATATACAAGCAAGATGTTAACCATCTGCAAAACAAATTTCGAACGTGTGTTTTGACAACGGAGTCTATTTCGTCCACATGTCGTGGCATACTTGGGGTTGATTGGACATTAATCTTCCTTTGTGCGATGAACTGCCTGCTGCATTGTACGAATGAACATGCTTTGGTCTAGTGCATCTAAATCTGCCAAAGGCTTTGAACAGATGAGAGATTGTCAATGGGATACTATACTTATACTTAGAGTCTAGCGCCTTACTTAATGTAACAATATTGGACATCGATCCATACAACTCCATGACAGGCAACATAGAAGTACGTTCATTATTGTTGATCAAAGCATAGGATTATTATTAATATTACAATCTTGTATGGGGTTGTCTTTGTATACAGCAACGTTTCGGCTAGGCTGCCATTGAAATGAAATTCTGGGCGTGAAAAACTTTTCTGGTAGTTTTATTTTTCAGTTAAGACCACCCGTTTCGGTCGATCCTTAATGGAAAATACGTCTCATCAATGTTGTTCTCATGAACATTAGACCACTATCGTTGGGACTTTAAAAAAAAAAAGACAAAATTGTAAATGTTGTGTGATGTTTTAGTTTTTTATATTTTTGGTAAAACACAGAAAAACACGTTTACCAATCCCTTAAAAGGTAATTCCTCTTCGACGATGGATTTAGGAAATATTATGTTGCCATTAGCATTAAAGAGAGTGCATGACAAGGACTACAATTTTGGTTCGCGGTGGCCGATTTACGTGTGATATTATTCGCTGATTTTTTTTAATGGTCTGACTTGAACTATGCTTATTTTCATACCAGAAATAAAGTCGAACCCTAAGTCGACCCTACCGTTAAATTGAGTTAGTCAATTAGAGGTATGGTCACTATATGTCGGAAAACCCGCTCATTCTTGTGGATTTAGCTTGTACTTTGCGCGTTACTATTCCATTTAATCTATGATTGATCAACTAAGTGGCGTTTAACCTATTAAACACCACTAACAGTTACTGTTTGAATGAGCATTTATTGGATTATGAAATTTCAGCTCAGCGGACAATGTATCCTTCCAGAATGCAATATAATAGGAACAAACCGGGTAGTGAGGGTACTTAACGAGCAAGGGGACACATGACTAAGTTATGTTTCTAAACACAGAGCGACTTTCAATTTGTCTATTGTTTATTCCATTTGTGGCAATCAGTAGCTTTGTTGAGAGCACCCGAGTTAAATTATTTTGCTGGTAACAAAGCGACACTTTATTGGCAGCTTTTAATTACCCGCCTGCAACCCTTTTACAACCATTAGATATTCAATGAATCGAGTTAAAGACTAAGCACACCATCTCTTACCATCCAAGTAGTTTGATGGGTTTTAAGTGATTCAAACTGATACTGACAGTGGCGTAGCCAGGATTTTGTTGACGAGGGGCACAGATTTATGAATGTACAGACGCGTGTATTGTACCGACAAACAAATTTTTTAACGGCTCGCTACGCTCGCCGGTTGACCCAAATTTTTTTACCGTCGTCTCGAAAATCTGAAGAGCGGGGGGGGGGGGGGCGAGATGTCACATCATCACATAATACCAACGCAAGGATAGTACTAGTACTTAGTATATTAATATCAATTGCCTAAACATGTGATAAAGCTATACGTCTTATGGAGTTCTCTGTATTTCAAATCACGCACACGCCATCAAGCACACTGTTTAGACAAATGTACCGACGGACCATTATGTAACAGGGGGGGGGGGCGGCGACACAACATCGCGGTCAGGGGGGGGGGGGGGGGCGCACATACCCCCCTACCCCCCCCCCCCCTCTAGCTACGCCACTGGATACTGATAAAAGGTTGTCATTTGATGCCTGTAACATTTGCTCTTTTGCAATGCAATTGCAAACACTTCTTAATGCGTCTTTCCTCATACTAGTTACTGTTGTCGCTTGACTGTTGACCAGCCAGAAGTGCCTTGATTTGTAGAGAGAAAATATTTTAGAAACGTTAGGGAAAATTAATAAGTCTCAACGGCTCAGTATTACATGATGCATATAAGTTGTGTTACGCTGATTAATCGTTCTATAGCAATGATGTATTTGCGCTTTTAATATCACAGACTGTAGTATGCAGTAAAGGGATGCTAACCTGTTTAATGTGTTCAAAGTTTAAAAGTGAAGATTTAAGTTGGACAAGTCTTGTCAAATGAGAAATGAAAGAAATGAAAATACTATATATTTACCGTGTGTCCCCAAAAAACCGCAACACTTGGTGGCAGGCGCATAAGTTTTGAACAAACGCACGTGACTACTTATTCTTTATTGTAAGGTAAGATAGGGGTTGTTTAGCGACTATCCTGAAAAGTTCATAAAGGTAGAGTCAATAGTTTTTAAAATATGACCCCAACAATCAAGTAACCCGCAGAAACCCATTTACAAAAGAGGAGGCTGGTTAAACACAAGACTGGCAATGAAGAAAAGAATGGCAATACAATATTGATTGCCAACAACATTTACTTGCCCAAATTTCTTGCTAAACATCTTCTACTGGGTCAAATGAGTGCATTTATATAATTATTGAAATGATAATAATGAAACATTAATGTACGTGGTTGAGAAGATATGTTTTCAGAAGATATAAAAAACTATGGCTAAGTCATAGACAAACTCACACACTTATCATAAAATTATAAATGCGTTGGGCTGCAACTTGCTTGTTACTGAAAATGTTACATTCTCAACTTTATGAAAGTAGAAGTAAAACCTATGTTTTCACATAAAATCAATAACAATGTCGGTATATACATTATGTCATTAAATTTTGGGTTAGATAAACTGTTTGTGTGCCGTCGCAAAATGATGATGATGATTAGCTCTAATCCAATGCAGTCTATTTGGACAATACGAAGAGTTGTTGATCATACATTCCCAATTCGATCTTTTTTTAAGTGTGTTTAAAATGCATGTTTTTAGCTGTTATTACTATGGAAAATCAGAGGAAATTATTGTGCCGTGCAGCCCCTGTCCTTTAAAATAGGGAGGACGGATGGAAACTGGGGGTTGTGGTTGGACTCTTAGAGAGATTTCATATGATGATCTGGGCGCAAAAACGACAGTGCCGTATTTGTAGTTAATAGCGCCTCAATTTGGTTAGATGGGTCCTGCAGGTTACTTGATGTCTGGGGTAATCTTAAAATATTGACTCTATCTTTATACCTTTATGAGCTTTTCAGGGACATTAGCAACAGTCCCATTTACCTTACCACAAAGAATAGGTAGTCACATGCTTTTGCACACATCAAGAATAACTTCATTGTGTGAAAATACGGAGCTTTTTTTCCTACACGCTAAACAATAGTCTTTAAGTTGAAATAGTAATGTTTCGGCGTTATTAACGTCAAATGGTACTTCACAATCTACATTGTGTCAATTGTGCCGATTTTTGACTTACTGATTATGTCGACACAATACTTAGTAGGGAAGTAGAAAGGCACTTGGTGGTGTGATAAAATGCGAAAATAAAAATGAAGCTCAAGGTGGGATTTTACAAAGACGTATGATGCATCTTAGACATTCTTAAATTAAACACATCGTTAGTATTTAGTTAGGATCGGTAAATAATAACTCACCCCAGTCAAATAAACACACCCAAAAAAGTAACTCCCCATCTCTGATTCTGTCTGTCAAGTTCAAACGATACATCTTGTTATACAATATGGGATATAATAATGAGTGGTGTTTATTTACGCGTATTTTGACACCTCATTTGTGGCGATCGATGGAGTATTGTTGAAGATATGCCCACTTGAACGAACCCAACCCAGGATTTAAAAGTTGCAGTAAATCCTATTGACAATCATACTGTCACAAATTGAAATCAATGCAATCCTCTTCTTCTCTGCATGAGTACTTCTCCTTCTCTATAGGGCTTACTGCAACAGAGTAACTCTTGTGTGAAAATAGAGACATCAGTTACTTCCTGGCTGACTGACCGGCGATAAAAGACAAAATGAGGCATTTTCAAAAGTCACAGATATGATATCATTACTTCGGCCGATTCAAACACTTAACTTAAAGTTGATTCTTCATTAATGTGTGAATCCAACACACTTTTAGCGAACTCTTTACATTAATTTCTTATGGCACTTATTCAGATCGTCTGAAATTTGAATGCTAACTGGTATGTCGTGGAAATTATTTGTCCAAACGTTGTACCAGATACTGCTGGCCGACTTCACTTGACCGAACCCACCCCAGTAAATCTTATTTGACAATCATACTGGTACAGAATGACTGCATGACAAATTCTCATTCTCTATAGGGCTTACTGCAACTTTTAAATCCTGGGGTGGGTTCGGTCAAGGGAGCATAACTTCAACAATACTCCATCGATCGCCACAAATGAGGTGTCAAAATACGCGTAAATAAACACCACTCATTATTATATCCCATATTGTATAATGTGATATATCTTTTGAACTTGACATACACTTTTCAGGGGTGGGGAGTTACTTTTTGGGTGTGTTTATATTTTTGGTGTTATGAACAAAACGTCCACAAATTTGGTCGACCAAACAAGCTAACACACACTCCCCTATGGGCTTATTTGGTACACAATTGTTCTTCTACTACGGAAACATGTGGACCAATTTAACTCAAAAATTGTAATATTGTGTGTTTGGTGATATGCTTCCACGTTAAGGAGAAAACATCATTTAAAAATAGTTGGACCTTGACTGGGTCATCCACCTTTAAAGGAAGACGTGTTTATTTTTTTCATACTTGTTTATATCTTCTTCGTTATCGACCCACGAAGCATTATTTTGTGTCATACTATGTATAAGTTTGTCCACAAAATAGAATAGTTTTCTTCGGTAAATCGGTCGCTTGAAATGTTTATTGAAATCGGTCTTTTCTGTAAAAAAAAACTTACCATGGTAGGCACTTGCTTGAAGTGCTCATAGCTACTAGACTAGACAGTTTCAAAATGGCAAAGATCTCATTCTTTTCCAATTACAAAGGGGCATTGTCTAATTTGGGTTAGGGGCAATGTGCTCGAAATTACATTTTCAATTTGTGAAGGATTTCAAATGACAGCCTACCATAGGTTATTCATACGACATCTTTGAAACGGAAGAACCATATAGAACACATGGAAAACTTCCCTTTAATTAGAATTAAAATGTGGGTGGGTGTCTTGTCCCCATTGTTTTTACCCATTCAGGTTGGGTGGCATCTGATAGTTATGTACGATGTTAGCGACGCCAATAGCCCATTAGTATCACAGCTAGGGTTGTCAGGCTCCAGGCTACGCAGTTAGACCCATTCAAAGTCTCGAAGTAGCGTCAAATCTAGCAAGATGAGTTCGAAATTATACATTATGAAAACAAGTGTAATTAGAACCCATATTTATGAAGAAGAGTGGATGTCTGCATATGTATGTTTTGGATACATGTCAGCCTTTTGAGCTTTGGCGAATGGCATTGTTTATGTCACAAATATTAGCCATATAAAGGGGCCATCATGAACAATAAACGCCTTATTTGAGAGTATAGATGTTGCACTATTTGAGCATGTTCCAATCTTGAATCTATTTTGACTTCTGCTGACCTCATAACCCAAACCCACAAGAAAAAAACTGATCAACTGCAAGACGAAGCCTGAACATGTTTCCATGCTGGATGAAGACTTAAAGTCCGTTCATACTTCCACTGCAATGCAGTGCAGTGCTACTGCACTGCCGATATATCGATCACTTTCTGCTGCAATTTGATGCAACCCACTGCAATGCAAGTTAAAACGAATTTGTTGCAGTACTGTATTGCAGTATGTGCAGAGACTGCTATTCAGGCAATGCAACATACTGCGCTGCAGTGTAGTGGAAGTCTGAACGGACCTTTACTCTTCCACGTTGACCTAATGCGGGTTGGAAAGAACCCTGTTACCCAGAGTAATGAGTGCATGTAACAGGCGGGGAGATATTCCCTACTCTTCGATGAAATATACAACCTATACGTGTTCAGGAATGACTCGTTTGACACAAAGGATCAATACATTTACAACGACTATCCACACCATGAGGCAGCAGAGCACACATTATATACATCTGCACATTAAGCAAAGGGTGGAGACCACGCCCGAGACTGGGGGGGGGGGGGGTTCGAGAGAGGCGGGCGCCGCCCCATCCCAGACCCCACAAAAAATAACCAAATGACTCTAAATGACTCAACATGACTCCCGACACAGTGACACATCATGTCGGTCGATTCATGAAAGGTCCAACAAAATGTGCCCCATTTTCTAAAATCTGCAACCGTCCTATTAAAATTCTGGCTACTGGCCTGGGTCGGAGCGAGAAGAAATTCCAGTAATAAATAACGCAGTAGTAATAAATAAATGTGAATGTTTTTGAGTTTCTTGTTCTTGATGTTGATGATGCTGTTTGTTGTTTTCGTTTACTTTCTGAGCTAATTACGAAGAACGTAGGGGCGGCGCCAGGTGGGATAGCGGGTGTTTGGCCATCCACCTAAGAATCTCAACATTCATTAAAAAAAGGGTTTTAAGCAAAAAATTATAATAATATTTAATAATAATAACAATAGTAATAATAATAAATGATTATTATTATTATTATTAAGCAATAAATTGTGGTAAAACTATATATTTTACCTAAGATTTTCCCCTGGCACCAACCATGAAAGAACGTGCTTTTTATAGTCAGATTTATGGGTTTCTTGAAATGAGTGGGAATGTTTAGTTGAAAAAAAAAAGATTCTAATGCACGACAGCAAATTTAAGGATTCGACCAAAGTCTACTAAATACGGGCGCTATGCATGTCGCTACTATTTATAGAACAAAATGTAGCCTTTACACTAACAACTACCAGTTAGAGAAAACAGAAATTTGCCATGAAAGCTTTCGTTTTAAGTCCTATTGAATTACCGAGACTGGGGAACATTCCTGTATAAAATCGATAAGGCAGGTATTTCGGGAACGTTCACACATACTGTGTTGGCGCAAACGTATTGAAGCTTTTTAGTTACAGCTTTACAATAATGCTGCTCTGAAAGAGTCACTGAAACGATGTTACCTTTTTACGATGATAATGTTTGACGTATATGGGTAGTTTGTCGACGTACGTGTGACAATAGAGGTGCAATTAGCAGGGAGGAGGTTACTGCTGCTATCAGAGAAGATGTCTGTAATATAAAGTTTAGTGTATGCTTGAGAAATTACCTGACTTTTATCCAATATTCAAACAAGTGAGCATACCTTACAAATATCTTGCATTTCAATTGAGAAATGTACTATTGTTCAGTCATTTAGCCCCTGCAAGATGTCGACTTCAAAATGGACATATATAAACAGCCATTGACTGCTCCCTATTCTGCAAGTAGACCAAACCATTGCCCTCCTTGACAGGAGACCATGGACCCTAGACCAAACATCTGGATAACAATGGGCGTGTGCTGATTGCGATACTTCAGATCACTACACTGTAAAAATATTAACTTAAATCTTAGTCACCAATGCTTAAGTTTACGCCACTTTGGCCAATATTTTAATCAACATTATGAGGATTTTCCCCTATTTAATCTTTTTGTTTGGAGTTTACTGCACCAAATATCTGCACCACATATTCCTAATTTTCATTAACTGACAATAAAGGGATAATAACATTGATGAAGGATAATGACTGATCAAAATGACAAGCGCACAGCAATATTCATAACATTACTCAAAAAGGACCTTTAAATAACCTGCCCTGTGTCACTCTACCGCCTTGATATACCAGGACGTTAAATGCTGTTTGACATCATGAAAAGAATGAAGCTAAATATCTGACAATCAGACATGATTTCGAGAATGAATATCATCAAATTATCAGCAAAAGAAATGTAATCGAAAAAAGGAACACAAGCTCCTCCTGTATCGACTACTCTAAAGCGTGCGATTATGCCAGAAGTGTCATGTTATCGTTTAGATCTCTTTGGTTGTATAAGAGGACCAGGTGCCTGTCAGAACAGTATCGGTGAGACGGACCTATTGAAAGATTAACACTTAGCCATAACAGGGAAAATAAATGAAAATCTGCTGTACCGACCTAAGATGGCGGTCCAAAACCGATTTTTTGCAACGCGCACCCAATTCTCCCTCCAAAATAAAAAAAAAACACTTTCCGAAGAACTTTTTCCATGAAATTTGACTCATAATAGGAGAATATAAATACATTAACATTGCTGAAATAAAAATTAAAACAAATCACTCCAGTACGATTTAAGGGGCAAAACAAATTTTGAACAGCTCCACCAAAATGCTTAATTAAGCTAAAGAGCATAATAATTCCTTGGCCGATTTGATTTTTTTCCACCAAAATATGCGCATGCAATTGCAAAAAAATGGCGCACGAACTACAAAATGTTGGGGCCACGTGGACCCCCCTACACTACGGAGGGCTACGGCTAGGTTGTCTAATATATCATTAAAATCTCTAAAATCTGCAGACATCATGCAAGCGAGAAAACATTTGAAATATTTAATGGGAATGTGAACTAAGTGGTACCAAAAATAACTACTTGAGACATGCTAATGACGCTACACTTATGTTCAGCAGCAGGAGGCATTGGGTGAATTTGTTAGGGCGAGACTCATCCACCGGTTGACTGGATGTTCGTGGCGGTTGAACCGTATTAATTTTGTTTATAGTACTCCAAACTGGTTCCAACCAGAGCTGACTGGGGGAACAGACGACGAACCTGTGGTTGAGTTCTGGAGCCGTCCCTTACACAATAAAACCGGTGCGGTGAGTAAACATTGGTGAGGTAGTGTAACAAAGGTGGCACTACAGAGACAATACAGAGAAAACGAACAATAACACAGCATTAACATAGCAACGTAGACTTTGACAAACATCGGACATAGTCGGGGATTAGAATGTTTCGAACTGCGATGTTACACATGGTAGAGGACCATTCCAACTGACATGGATATATAAGTATTGAAAGTGAGATATTGACTTTCTCTCTTACAAACATTTAGTTACATCGATTCTGCTCTTTTGAATTAATGGTATTTCTTTGCTTAAGTAATAACTCCTGCTTTCGTTAGGTTTATTGAAAGTACACCCATTTTTCAATCCGCATTATTGCACCGGGCACGGAATCTATTGGAAGTGTGTTATAATAACTCTAACATTGATTGCAAAACATGTAACTTTCATGGCTCTCCCTATTAGAAACTGATCAAGCGGCTATTCATAAGCAAAAGTGTACACTTTAGTTAGCGAGTATGTAGTATTGAACTTTATACATAACTAACGCTTAACAAAACCACCATGAACGTAGCTGGAAATGCAAACTATTCCATATATACTGATAGACAGCGTGAGCCTTTGTGTGATCCTCCCCTCCGTTAGAATGGGTGTTTACAGGCGAGCCGTTAAGCATTTCACACCGAAAGTCAACGTTTTGTACCACCCCGCCACTAACTACCTGGCTACAGGCCTCATGACCATGTCCGTCTGAATTGATGAGACGGTAAGTGGTGAAGTGATACAGTTGGTGCATTACTTGGCATGTGGCTTTACCGAGGCGGTGTGATCGAACCAACTCTGAAGCATGACTATAGAGAACAGTGAAATGCTATAGGTTTATGTATTTAATGATGGATCAGTTACCGCTAGGTCCTTGATCTTGCGCCTCAGCTGTCAATAGTTAGTGTTTATGATTGAAGCCTCAAATTTTATCGAAATAAAATCCTTGGTGTACAAGCGCATTATTTAATTTGTGGGCGCTCTTCAAAAATGCTGCTATGATTTTTGTAAAAGTGGACAGTTTCTTTTAAGACGTAACACAATAGAACAGACGGCTTGAACATTATACATTAAGAGTAACCACCGAGCATCATAAGAAGCACAGCGATTTTTGACACTGATTATTGCATACACACAGAGAGATTTAGTTTACACGCGTCTTTATGAATATTGAAATAGAGGGCGCAATATAAGGTAGATGGTTTCAATAAGTCGCAATAGCTTTCGAGTTGATTATATCAGTTGTCGGAATTCCTGCACCTGTATAAATAAATAAATAAATGAAATTAAATAAATAATAAATAAATCAAATAAATCCAATTTTCACGACCATCAAAAGTGGTGTTTTCAGTGGCCAAACCAACTTGCGGTTTTACGGTTTATGAACGGTGCAGGAGTAACGCTTTAAGTATTTTTGAAATTAATATAAAAATAACTTTTCCAAACCACCCTGTTGTGTTTTTTTTTGTTTTTTTTTTTTCAACGAGTTGTTTGCAAAATACTGTGCTTGTTTTGGACCATCTGGAATACAATCGTTGTTTGAATAGTCCGATTCCAAAGTTGTCGTCTAAATACCAATTGTTAGTAAAGGATATAGCAAAATCAATCGCGATATCTATCGTTAATCCCAGGGTTTCGTAATCCCAATAACATACCGTAAACATTTAGCGATCGATCGCGTCCATATATTGATGATTGCAGGCTAATCGAGTCAAAAATGGTCTACTCTGTGAAAACTATTATAATGGACAAAAGCGATTTTCATTAGGATTTAAATAGCAAGCTTTATAGATCCGTATTTAACTTTAGAGTGCATTTGGTGGCGGTAACGTCCGCAGCGGACTACTCATGGGCACTATTGAGTTACTTCATCAATCAAATGGCCCTCATTAACTGCTACTGCTTCCGCTTGCTGAGTCCCAATTCATGGTTTCCTGCATTTCACGACATATATTTCCTATTATGGTAATCCAACCAACCATCTTAAAAAACATTTGCTCTTCAAAAATACCTGCCTTTTCGCATTGTATACCCCTATTCAGCTTACATTTCCTTGTAAACAAACCTGTAAAGCCTGAAATTATATCCTTGGAGTTCCAAACATATCGTTCTAGGTTCTTCTGATGACAAGACATAAGGTTACTGACCATTTCGCGTGGAGCGTGAAACTAGAACCCTCTGCCTCACGAGCAACATGCAAATCATACAATATAAATTCTTGGCGTGATTTGATGACTCAGAGACACAACGCGATTTAAAAAGATGGTAATAGCAGTGCTGGTCACTACTATCTATGACAAGTAATTCCCTCAAGAAATGAAATTTCATTATCAGTAGACAAGCGGCTCTATAAAGCAATCAATAAAGTGACCTATCATCCTTACAGATTGAGGTTTGCTGCCGGGGTTTGCGCAGAAAAATCAGCAGCTCTGTTAGGGGGAGGCTAGATTTCGTTGGAAAAAGCGTAGTGACTTCCTTTTTACATCTTTATTAAGTTTAAATCGTTATTCA
The DNA here is from genome assembly GCA_023653785.1 of Ophioderma brevispina. NCBI lineage: Eukaryota > Metazoa > Echinodermata > Ophiuroidea > Amphilepidida > Ophiodermatidae > Ophioderma > Ophioderma brevispina. The sequence continues at coordinate 181,888 of JAMKCH010020823.1, read as the reverse complement.
CAACCTGTTCAAACATGCAAAATTGATAATAAGGCTGGTCGGGAACTAATTCCAAACTATGTTAAGGAAATGGCACTTGTTAAATAACTGTATATTTGCGAGTGAAATTCGGGCATAAAGATATGGGTGTTTTCAATTTTTTTTAAATGGAAACTTGAGTTTTCAAGTATTTAGGGTATTCCTAAAAAATGTTTTATGTCAAACTTTGAGTCTAAAATTTCTTTAACTAACCATTGATATATGAAATAAAAACATATATTTCACATTAGATTAGATATAAGAGCATTTTTTTTTATTTGAAACACCTTTGCTTATTTCAGAACTAGATTCCTTCCGGCAAATTAAGCCAAAGTATTTTTGCCGAATTTTGGGGTAACTGATATTTGGGTTTTACGAATCTTTACGGACGTGATTAGGTCCGATTTTAAAGCCCGGATGAAATTTTTCGAAGTGCTAAATGCACCATGTTATCAACGAAATATGAACGCCGTGGGTTATTGTTGTAATTCTCTTGCCCACATTGTTAAACTTCTACTGGGCGTCTCTCGGCTTCAAGATTGACTTTCCTTAAACCGGCCCCTGAACCAAGAAAAAACCAGAGAAGAGAGCATACCCAACAACAGTAGAATGGAATGAGAATTAAACAGCTTTCAAGCATCGTTTGGAAAGTTGACAAGTATTCAGTTATGAATCAGCACCACAATGCTTCAGGTCGTCACTCCAAACCGTATGAACCATCCCAGGGAAACCATTGCACATATCTTAATAATCATACACGCCTGGGAGACAACCTAAAAGGGCCAACGGACAGGGTTTGATTGCCAACGATAAAACAGGTCATCGCCCAAGCAGAATCAATTACGATCGGCTTCAAATGATTCTGTTGAGTGCCTAGCACAGATCTATAATCTTGTTTGAGGACGGACTTTATGGAATCAGACAATTTCAGTGTAATATCGTCGGTGGGCAGGAAAAAAAAACCTCATATGTTACATTTGACTCTAAAAATCATTAAAATCATATGTAGCAAGAGTGCGTAGGTGTTTGCGTAGACAGAGTGATTTTGAAAAACATTTAATTTAATTTTTGAATGTTGAAAGCGATTACGCGTGTATTCGCATGTCATCCATTCTGACCAAATTTATTACACGGGGTTTAGATTGGGGCACACTTTCAGGAGATTGATGTTTGAATTTTATCTTTGAATGTTACATGTGAGCTTATCTGTCCAGCGATCGATGCGTTTTGAAGGCAAGTACACCCTTAATTCATGTGACTCATATTACTCTGTTATTTAATTTCCCGATTATGCGCGTTAGATATCGTATCACATTCAAAAGCGATCTCAAGGGACAGCACGGAGTGGCAAAAAAACCTGGGGTCAATTAATCGTTTGCTGGCGTGTATTAAAATGACCAGATCATGTCACTCAAACAAAGTTCGCACATCTTATTCATTCGACAACATTTACGCACTATGAACATGCGCGCTGATACATGGGGAAATGAATGGATGTTTGGTTAGTTTTTTTCATATACAATTTTGACACCAATGCTTTTCCAATACAGAATTTCATGGCGAATATTGAAAAATCATGGGTGTCATTTTTTAAATGTGTTCTTGGGCGGGGGTTTATAAGGGGGTAAAATTTGTCCAGGGGTAAAAAATAAAGCGTTAAATTGTTTTGAAATTTCTACCAGTCCTGTCGGCTGCTAATAAGGTTTCTAAAAGGGTATAGTTTACCATATTTAGACCTATGTTTTAGTACAATAGGCTCAAGAAAGGTTCAAGGTCTTATTTACAGAATGTCCGATTTTGACAACTGGTTTTTAATCTTTCATGGGTCATACTAAATAAGAAATGTATATAGATTTCTGTGTTTCACCTTCAAAGTGAGACTTTTTAGAGATATGACTTGGTGGTCTCCCATAGACCCTGTGGACCATCGGCCAATTTGCCCTCCATTCACTTATTATCAAAAAAACGTCATTGGAACAAACGCGACCTTTATATGTTCGGCTTCTGTACAGTAAGGACAAACAATTGGCACCATGTTAGAACAAAACGCAGAATCTGAAAATTGTACCCCCACTGGACCTTGAACCCGTTTTACCTTGTAACTATTGTACTATAGACACACTCAGGTAGGGCAACACATACCTTCTGTAATCCTTGAAAGGGTATCGAACATGATGGTATACTTTTAAAACACATTTTGCCTCCTTTTTATTTTGCCCTGTATAAACCGTGTAAACCTTGCCCCCCCCCCATAGATAAGCCAAGAAGAACCACATTTTAAAAAAATGCCACCATGACCTTTTTGGAATCCTCGTACAATTTTGATTAAAAAAAAAACTGGTTGCAAGGATTATATATGAAATTTTAACAAAAAATAAAGTCCACATGACTATTGTATTCCATATAAGGTTTGTTCAGGGTCTCCTTACGGAAAAAATTATTTATCGGGGCGTTGTTTTTTTTTTTTAATATTTATTATTTTATTTATTTGTTTTTTATTTACTATAAGCCAATGGACCTCATTAATTCATTAGACCTGATATTATTGTTGGCTATTCAGAATGCTTTTCTCTGCCACTCTTGCCGTCAAATTCCCTAAGAGCTAATTCAGTCCAATTATAATCGGTACTGGAAATACTTTTTCCTATCAATTCTATCAAGCGGTCTGGTCGTCGTTGCGTACGAAAACTCTATAGAAATGCCGTTGCAGTTGGAAATGTCCTTTGTTATTCTCTCTTAACTTCGTTCATGCGACCCGAGAAAAATGAAAGCAAGTTTCGCTATTGATAACAATTAAGAACCTGTGTTTAGAGGCCATTAAATTCTTTCATTAACTATAGCTATTTACAAGCTTATATTTGGCATGCAAAATTAAAAAGCTTTCTTATCAACGATCACCTCGACATGAAATATTTTGATGGCAATCTCACTGACAAAGCTTAATTGTTCTTATTGCCTGAGCTGACAGTTGTATACGAATATACTTCTGGTTTTACAGAAAATCACAAGCATTCATCTACTTTAATATGTTATTACGTTCGTACGACTTAAGGGCAAACAATCGAGTTATGCACATAGGCCCTTACGGTTTCCGGTACCCGTATATCTTGGAATGCGAACAAAGTACAGATAGGTAGTGTTCCCAGATTGACTATGGGCATAACCAATAACCCAAAGCTAAAAATTCTGCTGTCTCCATCTGGGGGATAAGGGAAAACCAAGTGTAATTAATAATTCATAATAAATTGTTACAATCACAAACTGTCTGTTCCGCACAATTATAAAACTGGCACATTTTCTTGAAAATGAATAAAATGTCACCTCAATTTCTTCTCAATATCAGAGACCATTGGATATGTATAGACTCAGCAAACCATGAGCGAAAGATATTACAATGAGCCCGGTATGCGGATCACTGTTATAGCCAGTGTAATCACCTCCGCGATTCGGGTTGAGTAACAAAATACCCGTCCTCTTTCCCAATAACTAACCAGTTTACGTTATAATATAGTTGTGACACTAGTTTTTTCTGAAAACGCGGTGGTAAGGTAAATTGAATACAAATAAGTAATATATAAGGTTATGGATTTTGGTTCTGCACCAAAGTTGTTATGTCAAAGCGTGCCCAGCAACATCTCTCATGATGTTAGTTCGTTTTCTTTCTTTTCGATTAAATGATTGAAAAAATATGGTCCAAGCTAATTGAACACGCACTATAGAAGCACAAGATTTATCAGTTGTGAATGAGGATAAGTATTTTTGTGCTTACGTGATGAATCTTTTCAGCTGCCAGACAATGTAACAATGGTCCTGCACTCCCAGATAAAAGGAAACTGAAGTGTTTTCTCCCCATACGGGCGGGGGTTTTTTTGGGGTTTTTGGGGGGATTGAATATCTTTAACTATTGTTGATGAAGTATACTGTGTACCATTGTCACTGATATTAGGAAGGAAATGGAAATTGAAGTTTAAAAAAAAAAATATTTCATTTCAAGGAAAATGTGCCAGTTGATTTGCGGGAACAGACGGTTATATGATATTAATTAATTTATATGCTTACACTGTGGTTCCCCTAGCCCACTGATGTGGACAACAAAACACAAAAGCATAATAGAAGGAAATGACCCATAGTCTAAGACCAAGTAGTTCTGACTGTTTTGAATGTATTCTGGGCATGTCAATACGATTTGGAAGAGTGTCGATAACATAAGTTTAAAGTCGTTACCTTTATGAAGTAGTGTCATATATACAATCACAATGTGTTAGTGAAATAGTGAACCAGTGATGAACCAGGTTTTAAGGATATTCATGAAAATTGCTGGTAAGCGAAATCGTGGATATCTCGCCAAAATTTAAAGCTATTTTGGTAATGTAACTTATCAATTTCGAAAGAGGAGTGGCGACCATTTTAGATTTTATAGAGGAAAAGGCCGCGCGTGGAAAGAAGTCGGCCAAATCAATCATTGCTTCTCCCCGTATTAAACTTAGTCGCACTCAGAGCGCACAAACCCGGTTATTATTAGCTTCGAGTTACTTGTAAGAAGCAAATAGCCGCCCATGAGTGTCCTCAATGGTCGACATTGAGCAAATGCCAACCTGTCATGGAATGTAACGTTTCCAGTGGCCAATCAACGGACATGCATGGGTCATCGATTGCGTCAAATATGTATTTTGGCACAAGATGGCGCTCCGATAGAACAAAGTTGCGGACCGTGTCCACAAATTCAGTAGGCCATAAAACCAAAAAAATATTCTGTCAAAAATACATATTTTGCTAGTATACATCGGTTTGTCAATATTGTCGCCCGGAACATTATTCGGTTACTTTGCGAGAAGCATAAAATACTAGGCTCAAGCCATATAAGACTGGGTTTATCTTACAAATGCCCCGCAAAGGATCTTGCGTAGCGGAAAGAAATGGAAATAAGAAAAGCAACAGCGATAACTTGATTCATTCTAGTGGATAATTTGATTTGCCTAAGACAAAAAATAAAACAAAAACGTACACAAACAACATAATCACACATCATATAATCATGTAGGCGTTAAAGTACATTTTAGAACTAAGAAGAAAATGTGCTTTAGGTCAAAAGGGTCCACAAATGTGATGAGATCACCCTGACCACTCAAACCGTTCTTTTGGGGTATTGTTGAACAAATTTTTTTTTTAATATCACCAATTTAGCTACAAACAAGTAATCATGATGTAATGGCTCATATACTTCTGTGCGAAGTAGAAAATCTAATACCACCATTCACTTTGTGTTTTCAAAATTTCAATTCTGGATTTGAAAAAAATGCAGTCAGACTTGTTCTATGACTTATTACAGATGGGGGGAAGTTCAAAAAGGAGAGGGAGTGTGAGTGTTTGGAGAAGCCGGCGTGGACAAATATTCAGCAGGAACGCTTTAATTGTGGTGTCGGGCCGAGGGATTTTTGTTTGTGTTTTGGTCTTGTGGGATTCCATCACACCGCCTGTTTTTTTGAAAGGCCTCCCTTAATTCTGTTTATCCTACAGGTTCAATGTGCTCTGAGTATGCACTTTTGCTACCCCGATTAATTTTTTAACTTCGTACGTTATTCCTTTTTTGGGTTGGTTCACGGAAAAGTCTGTACTTACAACCCTGAACAATTACATGTTAGTCCCACAGCGTTCACCGGTTAAGTGTATTATTGCAGACCGCGGATCATTAACCTTGCTAGTTTAACAAGAAAGTCGCCTTCGTCTATGTTCAGCAGCTGCCGCCACGATACAGATTGTATTGTTTCCCTCCGACACTATCAGCAGAATGGCGAATTCGGGTTCATATACTGAGTTGGAAAGTGAATACCACGATGCACTCTTATTGCAGACGCTGATAATTAACTGCTGTTTAAAAAGAAGTCAGCTTCGTCTATGTTGCAGAATGCCGCACGATGACTTCTTTTCCCAGCCGACACTAATTCCGCAGAATGGCATATTAGGGTTTCACATATAATACCACGATGCACTCTACGAGTACACTATGGTAGCAAAAACAGGCTAGTTTTTGGTTGCTCTTATATATCGTGCATTGCTTGCTTGTCAATATATGGCAGTATTCACTTAATCAAGGCGGAGTTCTAGTTTCAATTGCATATCTACCTAGGAGGGGGGAAAGGGGGGTTCGGCTGGAAAATTATATCAGCCAGGATCCGCATTCAATTTGAGCAAAGGGACAGTTGACCTCAGAAAGGGGAGATATTCATCAATGCATATAGTGGGAGTGTAGTTTACACTCTGTAGTGAAATTTTTTTGTTTGTTTGTTTTTTTGTTTGTGTGTCTTTTTGGGGGGGTTGTTTTGGAATTGTAATAACAACTCGAATTCGATAATTGCCTACCGTGGCATAAATTGGGCAAGATCAAATCGCATAATAGGAAATAAAATGTGTTGTGGGCTGAGTGCATTCAGTCTTACATAATACATAGACAACAAAGATGTAAGCAATGGCTTTACATTCATATTAGTACAGAGACAAAGGCTTACTTAAAATTTGTCGATTTCTAAAAATTACCTCTATTTCTCTTCTCTCTATCTTGATTTGTCGGATTGTATAGTTAAAAGCCGTGCTTTTACCATAAAATTACTGTTTACATTGTAAACACAAAGGCACTAATGATATTTGAAATACTGCGGGACAAAAACATAGAAGTGCAATAGGTGGATGTGATTAAATGTGATAAAAATATCGATCCGTAATTCTTTCCACAAGTGTGCACGAGTAATGAGCACGAGCATTTTTCGGATGAAAGAGCAGAGAAAAGTGGTCGTAAGAGGCTAATCAAACAAACACACCTCTAGTAATGCAGGGATACCTTTGTTACATGTCCGTTCACGTAAGTTTTCGGAATTGACCTGTTGTGTACAAAGCAAAATGATTATCGAACAATACATCATCGCGTTCATGTTGTATTTACTTTATATAATGCAGACCATTACATGCGCTTTCTTTAAGTCTAACATAAAAGATTTATGAGTTTTTGTTTTTACACCCCTACACTGATTTAAATTCTAAAATACGGTTACACCGAAGATCTAAAATCGAGCAAGCTTAACCTCAAAAAGTGGGAAATACTGATCCGTTTATTCTGTGGATCAGCATTACAGTTTGGCAGATGTCGTCTGAAGACAAAGTACAAATGCAATGAAAACGAGGAACCCTAAGGGACAATTCCCTCCTCGTCGGTATGGGCTTTCCCTCAAAAGCATGTACCTTATAATTATGAATTGTGGCTAATACGGGAGATAAGATGGGTGCAAAGACGCCATGCACTTTCAAATTAGATAATTACAAGCGTGAGTGCACGGAACTATTAAAATCTTCCGATTTAATGGATAAAGGAAAGTCCGTTGCAGGGAGGTTGGAGCGTCCAAAGCCAAAACTTGAGGTTAAAACGAGTAGGTGCATTGTTTTCTTTTATTCACACTCAAGCATCTCCATAAATGCACGTAGTCAATAATGCTGTCTGCTGAATATTTTATATTATATATATATTTTTTTTTTCAAAAGGCATTTAAATGCAATTAAGGGTGGTTGGTGAAATATAAATGCTTATTACTCTTATATTCGCACTTTAATACCATTTCTCATTTTTCAGCTAAATTATATAACAGAAATGGACTTGAACGTTTTTTTTTCTATGAAAGAGGAACTGATAAACGAGATGTCATAAAGCAAAAGATCCGGGAGCAAAAGTAACCACAGGTATATTGGACAAGTGTCATTTCGTTGTAATAATACAAATTTTAGATTGTTGAGGGCAACAAAGTCGTAACTGGTAGATACGACTATGTTGCCCTCAACGGGGAACTAGTTATACATAGAGAATAAAAAAATATGCATGAAAAAACACAAAATTTGACCCTGACCTGTTTACTCAACTGTGACGAACTTGATGTTTTCATGCTCTGCATATATTCAACTTTCTACGCTGAAAAATGAAGGACTTTGGTGAAGAATAGAGGTAGATATGAAAGATTTTCGCGGCTGATCCATTTTTACCCTATTCCAATGGGATTTACACAGTTAAGCTGGGTTTTCAGTTCCATTATTTTGTCTGAATATGGTGAAAAATCTTTCTGGATCAGCCGTGAAAATCTTTCATATTTTTTCATACACAATTTTGCAACGGATAATTGTGTTAGTTACAAATGTTTGACCTAGTTGTTTCACTCTAAGGATAATATGTAGCCAAAAGCTGGAACTTTGAATAGACCTGTTTAAAACAGCTAGTGTTTATATGACATCGCATATCGGGTAGCCACAATTTGCGCACCCACTTTAATCTGATCCCAGTTGAATTCAGCAGCCTTGACGGAATAAAGTACAGTATCACGTGCACCTTATTCCGCCAAGGCTGCTGAATTCAATTGGGAGCAGATAAAGTGGGTGCGCTCGTATATCTCATAAAATGACCATAAGTGTTGATTGCATTACTCGAGAAAACGCTTGGAAATTGTTCGCAGCTTATTATTCAAATGATATGTGTTTGTTGCAATACTGTATTGCAGTATGGGTAGAAACTGCTATCTAGGCAATGCAACACACTGCACTGCAGTATAGTGGAAGTCTGAACGGACCTTTACTCTTCCACGTTGACCTAATGCGGGTTGGAAAGAACCCTGTTACCCAGAGTAATGAGTGCATGTAACAGGCGGGGAGATATTCCCTACTCTTCGATGAAATATACAACCTATACGTGTTCAGGAATGACTCGTTTGACACAAAGGATCAATACATTTACACGACTATCCAAACACTGAGGCGCCGAGCACACATTATACATCTGCACATTCTACGCAAAGGGTTGGAGCAGCCCCATCCCACCCCACAAAAATACCCAAAATGACTCTAAATGACTCAACATGACTCCCGACACAGTGACACATCATGTCGGTCGATTCATGAAAGGTCCAACAAAAGCCCCATTTTCTAAAATTTTCGACCGTCCTATTAAAATTATGGCTACGGGCCTGGGTCGGAGCGAGCAGTAATTCCAGTAATAAATAACGCAGTAGTAATAAATAAATGGAAATGTGTTTGAGTTTCTTGTTCTTGCTGTTGATGATGCTGTTTGTTGTTTTCGTTTACTTTCTGAGTTAATTAGGAAGAACGCATGGGGCGGCGCCAGGTTGGATAGCGGGTGTTTGGCCACCCACCTAAGAATTTCCAAATTCATTTAAAAAAACGTTGTTTTAAGCAAAAAAATTATATTAATATTTAATAATAATAATAATAATAATAATAAATGATTATTTATTATTATTTAGAATATTATTATTATTATTAAGCAATAAATTGTGTTAAATTATATATTTTACCTAAGACTTTCCCCTGGCACCAACCCTGAAAGAACGTACTTTTTATAGTCAAATTTATGGGTTTCTTGAAATGAGTCGGAATGTTTAGTTGAACAAAAGATGCTAATGCACGGCAGCAAATTTGAGGATTCGACCAAAGTCTACTAAATACGGGCGCTACGCATGTCGCTTTCATAGAACAAAATGTAGCCATTACACTAACAACTACCAGTTAGAGGAGCAATGGTGAGAAATTTGCCATGAAAGCTTTCGTTTTAAGTCCTATTGAATTACCGAGACTGGGCAACATTTCCTGTATAAAATCGATAAGGTAGGTATTTCGGGAACGTTCACACATACTGTGTAGACGCAAACGTATTGAAGCTTTTTTAGTTAAAGCTTTAATATAATGCTGTTCTGAAAGAGTCACTGAAACGATTTTACCTTTTTACGATGATAATCTTTTGACGTATATTCGCTAGCGAAGTGTTACGTGTAATCCGGTCGTTATTATGTCAACTGGATCACGCTTTTGAGTCCTGCACCACGATCGAAATGATCACTACACAAAGTCTACGGCCTGCAATAACATTCCAAAAGGTGCGTGATCCAGTAACCAGGGAGTTATGTAACCACTTCGATGGCGAATAGGTAGATTGTCGACGTAGGCGTGACAATAGAGGTGCAATGAATAGGGAGGAGGTAAAACACATTTTGTTTAATGTTGCTATCGCAGACGATTGCTGCTGCTATCACAGACGATTACTGCAATATAAAGTTTAGCGTATGCTTGAAAAATTACCTGACTTTTATCCAATATTCAAACAAGTGAGCATACCTTACAAATATCTTGCATTTCAGTTGAGAAATGTACTATTGTTCAGTAATTTAGCCCCTGCAAGATGTCGACTTCAAAATGGACATATATAAACAGCCATTGACTGATTCTGCAAGTAGACCAAACCATTGCCCTCCTTGACAGGAGACCATGGACTTTTATTTTCCCTAGACCAAACATCTGGATAACAATGGGCGTGTGCAACTTTTACTTCGAGCAGAACTGTGTCAGCTGTTTGCAAGCAGGGTAGACAATATGTGCCTTCGAACAAGCCGATGGATTTCAGTTTGCGAGAGGCTTTGCGACCAAAGCAGTGCGATGATCTTAGTGAAATCAGCTCCTGATCACTACACTGTAAAAATTTGGACTTAAATCTTAGTCACCGATGCTTAAGTTTACGCCACTTTGGTCAATATTTTAATCAACATTATGAGGGTTTCCCCTTTTTACTCTTTGTGTTTAGATTATACTGACCAAATGTCTGCACCACATATGCCTAATTTTCATTAACTGGCAATAAAGGGATAATAACATTATGAAGGATAATGACAGATCAAAATAACAAGTGCACAACAACATTCATAATATTGCTCGAAAAAGACATTTAAATTACCTGCCATCTGCCAGACCACCGCCTTGATATGCCATGATGTAAAATGCTGTTTGACCGCATGAAAAGAATGAGGCTAGATATCTGATAATCAGACACGATTTTGAGAGTGAATATTATCAAATTATCAGCAAAAGAAATGTAATCGAGAAAAGTAACACAAGCTCCTCCTGTATCGACTTCTCTAAGGCATGCGATTATGCCAGAAGTACTCTAATGTGAAACATCATGAAGAGGATGAAATGTCATGTTATCGTTTAGATCTCATTGGGTGTATTACGAGGACCAGGTTCCTGTCAGAACATTATCGATGACACGGACTTATTGAAAGATTTACACTTAAGTGTATAAGGTCTTGCACACTCCTGTTAGTGTATAAGCGGGACCCCTCTGAAACCATTTTTCCGATGGATTTTTTACCAAAACTCTGGTCATTGATGGGGTACATCAACACGACCACGTAATAGGAAAATAAATGAAAATCGGCCGTACCGATCTAAAATGGCGGTCCAAAAACCTAGTTTTACAACGCACACCCTAATTCTCCCGCCAAAATCGGGAAAAAGAAAACACTTCCCCGAATTTGTTAAGGCCTGACCCCAAAACTTATCCGCCGGCTAACTGGAGGTTCGTGGAGGTCGAACAGTGTTCATTTTTTTTGTTTTTATAGTAATGCAATCTGGTTCCAACCGGAGCGGAATGGGGATCAGGCGACTAACCGGCGGTTGAGTTCTGGAGCCGTCCCTAACACACATCAGTAAAACCGGTACAGTGAGTAAATATTAATGAGGTGGTGTAATTCGAAAACCTTAGGTGCATACAATCAATAACAAAGGTAGCACTACAGCGACAATACAGAGAAAGGGAACAATAACACAGGATAGCAACGCATACTTTATCAAACATCTGACATAGTCGGGGATAAACTGTTTCGAACTGCGATGTTACACACGACACACGATAGAGGACCATTCCAACTGACATGGAGATATAAGTATTGGTAGTAAGATATTGACTTTCTCTCTCACAAATATTTAGTTACATCGATGCTGCTCTTTTGAATTAATGGTATGTCTTTGTTTAAGTATTATCTCCTGCTTTCGTTAGGTTTATGGAAAGTACACCCATTTTTTAATCTGCAATTATTTGCACCGGGCACGGAATCTATTCGAAGTGTTTTATCACTCTACATTGATCGTAAAACATCTAATTTCAATGGTTCCTAATTAGACACTGGTCTAGCGGCTATTCATAAGCAAAAGTGTACACTTTAGTTAGCGAGTATGTAGTATTGAACTTTAATACATACACTAACGCTACAATACCATCGTGAACGTAAAAATGCAAAACATTCCATATATTAATGATAAAACATGAAATACACCCGTGAGCTTTGTGTGCCTCCCCCTCCGTTAACAAGTTTGTGTCTACCGGCGAGCCGGGAAACATTTCACACCGGAAAAGGTCAACGTTTTGTACCCCACAATAAATCCTGACTACAGGCCTCATGACCAACATGTACGTCTGAATTGATGAGACGGTAAAGTGTAAGTGATAACAGTGTGCATGACTTGACAGTGCTTGACAGTGGGTGTGACGAACAAAAAATTCTGAACAATGTGATAGAGAACCGTGAAATGCTAAGGTTTATGTATTACATGAATGGATCAGTTACCGCTAGGTCCTTGGTCTTGCGCCTCAGCTGTCAATATGCAGTGCTATGAGTCAGGGCCTCAAAATGTATCGAAACAAAATCCGTGGTGTTCAAGCGCATTATTTAAGTTGGGCGCTCTTCAAAAATGTGCTTGGTTGCGTAAAAATGGAGTTTCTTTTAAGAAAGTAACATAATGAACAATGCATGCCTGAAAATCTCTTTTGTTATGATAACACCAAACAGCGATTTTTGACACCTGATGATTGTATAACTTAATAGCTACATCCTATACAGACATGCACAGGATCAATGTAATGCACCCACAAACAAACTTGCGGTTGTTAAGGTGCAGGAGTGATGCTTGAAAGTATTTTGAAAATAATATTAAAGTAATTCTTACAACAACCCTGTTGGTGTTAACTGGTGGCAAAGCCTGTCACTTTTTTTTCTAAAGAAGACGGTCATATTAAAATATCTGTTTTAGTTGAAGATAATTGCTTACCCGTTTCAACTCTGGTCCATTCTGTATAGATGTTATTAACACATAAGACAGCGGTTTTTGAGATGACGGGGTCAATTCGGAAGCCATCTTAAAACCTAATGACATAAGACTACGTTGTTTACACTCAATTGAATACATTGTCATGTTAGTCCAGGGTAGTCAAGGAATAACATATTTTAAATTTTAAAGCGATAACCTGGTAATAATCCTCGCTATATCTCTCAGTAATTCCTATGAAGCGCCGCCACGTAATCACCATATAGCGATTGATATTCAACATATTGTTAATAGCCGGCTTTTCGAATAAAAAATGGTATAATCTGTCAAAAATATTAATTGGAAAAACGATTTTCAGTCAGATTTGGGGGAACAAGTTTCATTTCTGTAGCCGTAAGTCATAACGGACTACCGATGGGCATATTGAGTTACTTACTACTCCATCAAAAAGACCTCATTACTGCTCCGCTGTGGAGTCTCCAAATCAATCGTTATTGCATTCCAAGACATATATTTCCTATTAAGGTAATCCAACCATCTTAAAAAAAACATTGCTCTTCCAAAAAACCCTGCTTTCCTATTGCATAACCTATTCATCTTACCTTTCCTGTGTTGTAAAACCAACCTATTTTGATTCCAAACATATCGTGCTAGAGTATATTCTGATGACACGACATAGGTGACTGACCATTTCGAGTGGAGCGTGAAACTAGAACCCTCTGCCTCAACGAGCAACATGCAATTATCATTACATATGAATGTCTTGGCGTGATTTATTGACTCAAGAGACACCGTTTACAAAGATGGTCAAATCAGTGTTGGTCACTACTATCTATTACAAGTAAATCCCTCAAGAAATGAAATTTCATATCAGTAGACAAGCGGCTCTTATAAGCATCAATTTAAAGTGACTATCGTCCTTACAGATAGAGGTTTGCTGCCAGGGTTTCGCAGAAAATCAGCAGCTTTTAATGGGGCTAGATTTTCTATTTGGAACAGCGCAGTGTAATTCTTGTTTACATCATTTATTAAGTTTAAAAATCTTTACTTCCAACCGTCAAACATACAAAATTGCCTTTAATAAGGCTGGTCGGGGAAATAATTCAAATACTAGTAAGGAAATGCACGTGTTAATTACAGGCGCAGATCCAGGGAGGGGCGGAGGGGGCGCGCGCCTCCCGGTTATTCTGCAAAATCTTGCAAAATCAGCCATTTTGTAAGCTTTTGGACAGTTTCAGCCTTTCGCCCCCCCCCCCCACCGGGGTAATTTTCACGTTTTTCAAATCCTGGATCCGCCATTGTAAAAACTGTATATTTGCGAGTGAAATTCGGGCATATATGGGTTTTTCAATTTCTTTTAAATGAAAACTTGAGTTGTAAGTGTTTTAGGTATCCCTTAAAAATATTATGTCAACTTTGTGAATCTAAAATTATTTAACTAGTCATTGATATATGAAAATACATATTTCAAAATAGATATAAGGACATTTTTCTTATTTTGAAAACACCTTTGACCTTTATTTCAGAACTAGGTTCCTTCCGGCAAATTAAGCCAAAGTATTTTGCTGAACTAAGAAAAAATCAGGGAGAGCCATACCAAGGGGGGGCCCCCCAGTATACATGGAATGAGAATTAAACAGCATTCAAGCATCGTTTGGAAAGTTGACAAGTATTCAGTTATGAATCAGCACCACAAAATGCTTCAGGTTGTCGCCAAACCGTATGAACCATCCCCGTGAACCATTGCACATAATCTTAATAATCAGACAAGCCGGGGAGACAACCTAATGTGCCAACTGGAGGGTATGATTGCCAACAGATAAACAGGTCATCGCCCAACAGGAATCACTACGACCGGCTTCAAATGGCATCTTGATGAGTGCAGCAGATCTATAACTTGTTTGAGGACGACATGGCATCAAGACAATTTGTAATATCGTCGCTGGACAGGAAAACCTCATATGTGTCATTTGACCTCTAAAATCATTACATCATTATGTAGCAAAAAAAGTGCGTATGGTGTTTTGTAGACACGTTTTATTACGCCAAAAGTTAATTAAATCGAATCTTTCTTTTGTTGTAGTTTCAATGATACTTTGGGGGTAAGGTTTTTGGAAAGGATATATATACTTTGATTCGATGTGATTTCTGCCTCAAATTTAAGTGACAAAATTACACACGGGGTTTTAGTATTGGGGCACACTTTTTAAGGGAGATGTGTTGTTGAATTTTATCTTTGAAGTTACATGTGAGGTTCTCCTGTCCAGCGACGATGCGTTTTGCAGGCAAGTACACCCTTATTCATGTACTTCATATACTCTGTTATATAATTTCCCGATTTATGCGGGTAGATATCGTATCACATCAAAAGCGATCTCAGGGACAACACGGAGTGGAAGAAACGGTCATTTTAATCGTGGCGTTTCTTTTAAGATGACAGATCATGACACTCATGACACATTTCTGACAATCTTCTTCTTTCGACAACCTTTACGCAAGTGAACATGCGCTTTATTCCATAAGGTTGTCAGGTGTCTCCTTACGAGAAAAAAACAATTCTATCGGGGCGGTTGTGTATCATTATTATGTATTATTTGTTAATTTTACTACAAGACATTGGACCTCATAATTCATTAGAGTGATATTATTGTTGGCTGTTCAGGATGCTTTTCTTTGCCACTCATGCCGTCAAATTTCCTGGATCTGGATCTGGATAGGTACTTTCCACACCCTGTGGGGAAAAACGGAAAGGCGATGGTGTGTGTGCTAATTAATTACTAGTTGATTTCTTGAAGTAGCTGTGCTTTGAAGTCTTTGGTGGTGTTGATATTGATGAGGCTTTCAGGCAGTTGATTCCACACAGCTACAGTCCGTGAAAAAATGAATATTTATATGTGTCTGATTTAGTCGATATGTTTATAAATGACTTGCTGTGCGTCTTTCTGGTGGGGCGAGTTACTGGGCGCAGTAGGCTTCCGGTTGGAATGGCGAGGTTTCCCTGGACGGCTTTGTGGAGAATGGAGAGACGACTGATCTTCCTTCGAGATGACAAAGTTCCCCACTCAAGCTCCTGCAGCATACGGGTCACACTGCTCTGCCAATTGTAATCATTTAAGGTAAACCGAGCTGCTCGCCGCTGTACAACTTCCAGCTTAGATGTTAATTCCGCTGTGTGTGGGTCCCAAACGGCTCCGCAGTACTCTAATGAAGGTCTTACAAAGGACATATATGCTATTGATTCTGATTTCTTTAGTGCATGCCATTTAAATGTTTTTTATAAAACCCAGGATTTTCTGTTACTTTGGTGCAATACTGGGTATATGACTATTCCATTTCAGATTATGTGATATGTCAACCACCAAGATTACTGGATTTTGGGGTTAGCACAAAAACATGTTATAAGAGTATATGAATGAATCTTTGGATGATGAGAATTGGTGACTTTGAGAACAAAACACTTGTCGGCATTAAACTTCATCTACCACCGGCGTTGCCAGCTACTCAGTCGGTCAAGGTCAGCTTATAAAAGGTCAGCGTCGTGGTCATTGCTGATGGTCTGTAAAGCCACATCATCAGCAAAAAGTCTAACGGTGGAGGTAACTTGGTCTGGAAGGTCATTGATATATAGAAGGAACAGAAGTGGACCGAGTACATTGCCTTGGGGGACACACGATTTGACTTGTACCCAGTCCGAGAAATCACCTCCTACAACAACCCTCTGCATTCTACGCATCAGGAAGTTGTTGGTAAACCACGTCAAGGTCGGTCCTCGGATACCATAATGGTTTAGCTTCAGCAAGAGCTTCCGGTGTGGTACCACGTCGAAGCTTGCTGAAGTCCATTATGAATTACGTCCCTGTCCTGTTGCCCGCTTGTCCGAGGCATTGCGAGGTCATGGTTGTCGGATAGTTGGGACTCCATATCGATTACGGCGAATGCCATGTTGTTGGTCGGTCAGTATATCAAAGCGGTCAAGATGTTGCATGATGCTCGAATGAACAACATGCTCCATCACCTTGCAACATATAGATGTTAGGAAACTGGTCTATAGTTGCTTGGTTTAGTGCGGTCCCCTTTTTTGAAGATTGGCGATACGTTTGCGTTTTTCCAGTCTTCGGGCAAGTCGCCGGTCAGTAAGGATTTCCTAAAGATGGTCGCCAGGGCTGGCGCAATCTCCTTTGCCCCCACTTTAGGATCTCGTGCAGGTAACACTGTCAGGTCCAGTAGCCTTATTTGGGTCTAAGTCGGTCAGCAGCTTTTCAACACCAGCGACAGAGATGTCAATGTCTGGCATAGATGGAAAAGTAGAATGACCCATGTCAGGAAAATTTTCTGTTGATTCCTGTGTAAAAACAGATTCAAATTGATGATTAAGTGCCTGAGCTTTATGAATATTTTCAGAAACCATGCCATTGTAGTTTTAAGAGTAGTTGTAGAAATACCAGAAGAAGGAATCTTCTAAGGTTTTAATCCAGGGAATAAAATTCTTGATGTTTCAGCACAGGTATTTCTAACATACTTACGAAAGTTTGATCTATTGTACGATTTACACTTTTCCTGAGAGACCTAAACATTTCCCAGTCATCAGGGCTGTCAGAAAACTTAGCTTTGTTAAAAGCATTTTTCTTTTTTCTCACCAACTTGGATGTTTTATTATCAAACCAAGGAACTTGTTTGTTGGGAGTAACAAACTTAGAAGGAACATGCCTTTCAATGGTAGCAGTAATTCTAGATTTAAAATCATACCACAGATCAACTCGACACTAACCAAAAAGTCTGTACTCATGTCAATCAGGTCTTCTTTAATGGCGGACCAGTTGGCTTTCCTATACACAAAGGCTTTCCTAGGCTAGATTTGTTAATATTAGCTTAGTGTGATGGTAACAAAAGGAATGCCGTCATGGTCACTGATGCCGGGTAGGACTTCAGTTTTAACAATCAAAGTGGGATTTGAAGTGAAAAAACAGGTCCAAAATATTAGGGCCTCTAGTAGGTTCCCTAATCACTTGCTCAAGGCGAAATCATTTTCAATGTCAAGGAGCTGTTTACAAAGAGTAGGTTTCTCACAATCTGGTAAAAGAGACTGATTTTCCCAGTCAATTTTAGATAGATTAAAATCGCCTGTGAGCCAAACATTAAAAACCGTAGACATTTCAATTTTGGACAAAGTGAAATGCAACATATATATCCAAATCGGATCGATCGGCAGGGCCTGAATCTGGTGGCCTATAGAAAGAACCTATGACAATCCTTTTGGCACCAACAAGATCTAATTGAGCCCACAAAATTTCACAGTCTTCATCAAGGTCACCTGCGATGAGACATTATCAGGTCATTACGAACGGCTATAAAAACACCACCATATGATCGTCCTAGATCATCAACGGGCCGATCTTTACGGATGGCACAGTAATCAGGAGGGAAAATTTCAGACTTAGATATTCCTCCTTTAACAGGATTCTGTAACCAACAAGGATGTCTGGCTTGTAGGAATTTAAACACAGAGCCAGTTCACCAACTTTGTTCTTGACACTTTGGAAATTGATTGTCATGACAGAGATTTTGTTAGTTTTTCAGCATGAGACACAGTACATTTTGGTTTTTGAAGACCATAAAATCTTTTATAGCTATTTCCTAATAGCTAACTCAGTCAATTATAATCGGTACTGGAAATACTTTTTTCCTATCAATCCTATCAATCGGTCTGGTCATCGTTGCGTACTAAACTTACAGAAATGCCGTGAAAAGTCGCTTTTGTGATTCTCTTCTTTAAACTTCGTTCATGCGAGACAAAATGAAAGAAGTTTCGCTATTTATAACCATTAAGAACCTGTGTTTACAGGCCATTAAATTCTTTCATTTAACTGGAAGTATTTACAAGCTGATATCAATCAAGTTGATGGCAATCTCACTGAAAAAGCTTAATTTGTTTTACTTGCCTGAGCTGACAGTTTTATACGAATCTACTTCAGATTTTACTGAACATCACAAGCATCATATACTTTAATATGTTATCACGTTCCGTTACGGACTTCGGGGCAAACAGTCGAGCTATGCATGTAGCCCTAACGGTTCTCGGTACCCGTATATCTTGGAATGAGAACAAAGTAAGCGGTTCCCAAAAGATAAGTTCCCCCCTAAAATTCGAGGACATTTTGTTGCATAACTTCACTTAGAACCG
Source organism: Ophioderma brevispina (assembly GCA_023653785.1). Lineage (NCBI taxonomy): Eukaryota > Metazoa > Echinodermata > Ophiuroidea > Amphilepidida > Ophiodermatidae > Ophioderma > Ophioderma brevispina. The sequence continues at coordinate 162,768 of JAMKCH010020823.1, read as the reverse complement.
GATGATTTGGAAATTTCAAAAAGTTTTGAAGAGAGGAAACATTTGGCTCTGCCATAGATGTCGTTGCTTTTCAAAAACACTTTTGGCATCAACACAATACTCCCTTTTTCCAAAAATGATGTTGTCAGAAAAAGTGGCACTTTACCGTAAAAAAAAGTATCAATTTACAACAACGACTTCATTTCCTTTATATGCATTGCGGTCTGAAGTAAATAAGCTTAAAACATGTACACATAGGCAAACAAATCAACAAACAGGACAAAAATGCAGACAAACAATAAGATGAGATTTGAGTAAGCAACACCACTCGAAATGTGAGGCAGATCGACACATACAGGAGATTTGGCTCAATGCGGTGGAATTTATCCAGCGAGCATGGAGCCACATTCATCAACAGAACATCAGCAAAATGGTAACAGAATTGGTAAACACTAAAATGATGTAATCAGTACAGATGGAGGAAACATTGGACTATTGAGTCTCACGCTGAATGACAAAACAATTCAGTTGATTTAATTTGAACGGCATTTCAACATTACCTCTTTCATAAAAAGGGCAATATGCAAAGAAAAATTACTATTTAAAGGTTACAACCTTATTCTATTTGCCTGCATGTTTGTCTTGGTTATCTGTTTGGCCCATGCGTCAATTTAGCTCAGATCGCAATGGCCATGCTTATTTAGCTCAGATCGCAATGAATATGGATATAAAATCATTTTGTAAATTGTTAATTCTTACTTTAGACCTTTGAATACGGTAAAGTGCCACTTTTTCTGACAACATATTTTTTGGAAAAGGAAGTGTGTGTTGATGCCAAAGGTGTTGTTAAAAAAGCAACGAATTTTGTGGCAGAGCCAAATGTTTCTTCTCTTTAAAACTTTTTAAATGTTTCCAATCATCCAGTTCTAGCGAAGTTCTGCAACAAATGTCCTTGAATTTTAGGGGGGGGACTTATTTCTTGGGAACCCTGTATTACAAATGTATATTGTCCAGACTTATTTTGAATGCATACTCGGCATGTTCAATACCGTTTTGAATATGTCGATAACAATAACTTTAGGTCGTTTACCTTTATGAAGTAGTATCATATATACAATGACATGTGTTTGGTGGAAGAACCAGTGACGGGGGAACACTTTTGAGGTTTTAAAGATATCATAAAATTGCTGGTCAAACGAAATCGTGGGATATCTCTACCAATTAAGCTATTTTTGGTCAATGTAACTTTATCCATTTCAAAAAGGAGTGACGGCCATTTTAGATGTTACCGAGGAAAGGCGCGTGGAAAGTCCGCAAATTTCTATCTCCTACTACACATCAATCATTGCTTCTCCCCGTATTAACCTTAGTCGAACTCGTAGTGCGCACACCGTTATTATTTAGAGTTACTTGTAAGAAGCAACTAGCCGCCTAAGTGTCCTCAAAGTCGACCTGGAGCAAATGCCAACATGTCATGGACTGTAACTTGTCCAGGGACCAATCAACGGACATGCAATGGAATCATCGATTGCGTCAAATGTGTATTTTTGCCACAAGATGGCGCTACGATAGTACAAGTTGCGACCTTGTCCACAATATTACAGGCAATAAGACCAAAAATAATTCTGTCAAATATATATTTTGCCTAAGTCTACATCGGTTTGTCAATACTGTCGCCCGGAAAGTGAACATTATTCGGTTACCTTGCGAGAAGTATAATACTCTAGGCTCAAGCCATATACGACTGGGCTTGACTTACAAATGCCCATCAAAGGATCTGCGTATGCGGAAAGAAATGAAGAAGGAAAGCAACAGCGATAACTTCATTCATTCTAGTGGATGTATGCATTTCCTAAGCAAAAATAAAACAAAAACGTGTTTGGTGTATCCACAAACATATCCAACGATACAATGGAGGAATTGACATAAAAGTGAATGGCAATAAACTAAATTCATTTAATTTGCTAATTTTCCCGTCTCGTATATTAAACGACTTCGGGGTGAGCATTGTGTTATAACAAGGTGAATGGTCGTTGTAATTCATTCATGCTACGCGCGTGTGTTAATGAAAAGAATTTCACATTTTAAACTGGGCTAATTGGAGCATATTACCTGGATGACTGGAAAATTCTTCTCCACCTGGGTCGATTGCCTCTGTACGTCCCTGGTTATAGTACTTCCAAATGTAAAATAAACTCAAACTAAACCTAAATCCCAACCTAAACCTTAGCCATACACTAAACTCTCACCATATTCCTAAACTACAACGACTAAGTTTGATTCTTCAAAATTACGACAGCCAGCGTCTATTGCAAGCTAAAAGGGTCATAACGTCACAACGCGATGCGTTGTTAGCAATGCGTTGCCCAGCTAACCAATCAGAAAAATGAGAAAAGCAACGCGTTGCTTGCAATACCCTATGACCCTTTTAGCTTGTCATAAGTATGAGCGCCAGTACAGAATCATTCAATGGAGTGTCCTACTGTTTTTCGACTTAAATATATGGGGAAACAAATGGCCAACTCCTAACAGGTTAACTGTAGATGCATATTGACACAATAGTCATTTGAGATGCAAGACGTAAATAGGGAAAAATTTTGAAATAGCATCTTTGCCCGTCCGAAACCATGGTTAACTTGTCTTCTCCATGCATAAAATAAAGCAGTTATCTCAACACATGTAAGTTTTAACATAACTTTTAAAGGGTAAGATAATTGGTGTTTTTTTCTACTTGCTGCAGGTTGTGGGTTGAATAAACGAGATAACCGAAAGCTATACTCATATATAGAGAGAGAGACTTGCAAACGAGGAGCTCACAACCTAAGCCTGACGTTTAGCGCTTCGGCATTACCATAAAATGAAAAATCAGCACTTTTATTTCTACAGAGAAAAACAAATAGTTGTTAAAATGCAAAAGTGTCGGAGGGGAAACAATCATTTGCACCAAAGCGATCGAGACTACAGAACAAAAAACAGATTACAGATTATCTATATGCATATAATTTTCTTTGAAATGAAATTGATCTGCGGTTTGTTTTAACAACATGCATTGCAACAAACTATTGGAAAACAACCTTTTGGATGTGTTTATTATATGCTAACAGAGCGTAACGCTATTTCATTACAATGCCATGGTATTTTGATATTTCCAGAGTAGCACATGCATGTGCATAATAGCATTTAATGGAATAGATACCAAAAGCAGTGGATGGCTTAAGCTATCTGTGTTGAAATATCAGTTTTAATCTCATCATATGAAAATACTTCAAAACAATGTGGTATTTCTAAAGCATACTTTAATCCGTAAGATATTATTTAAAAACGAATGCGTATAAGTTCAGTAGAATAGCTTAGGAGAATAGCAATATCCCAAAAGATATCTATAATCAAAATGATTGGAACGGAAACAGTTATTTTAGCCATTATAGCGATTTCATATCGCCAGAATCGAACCTTAGAGGTATGTGATTTGAATGCAAATTTGATCTGCTTTATTCCATCACGATAAAAGGTCACTGAAAAGTCGTTTCATATACTCAAAGCGATTTAGTTTTCCAATGTGATTTTGTGATTTGACCCTTATTTTATTTTTGAACAGTGAGGATCGGTGAGATAATCTTTTTATGGCAAATCCATTAATAACTTTTTAAAATGAATGCAATTGTGTATTGCTAATGTTAAAGGTGGGTAACCAGATTTACAGCACCGCCCCCCCCCCAAACACACAAATTTCATATCATCATACAGGCAGTTACATTTTAGACCTAAGAAATGTTCCTTCAGACAGGCCCGTCCACAAATGTGGTGGCCCAAACCCTTACCACTAAAACCCTGTTCTTTGGGATATTGTGAAACATATTTTTCTTTTAATATCACAGCCATTTGAGCAATTTAGCTAAAAAATTAATCAGTTAATTGTGATGAGCACACACCTCTGTTAGACGTAGAAGAAAACATATGAAAATATGACACTACATGTATTTCCTTTTAAGTGATTTTCATTTCAATTCTGATTTGTAAAAAAAACAATTGTAGTCAGCCTTTTTTTTAAAGACTTTCAGAGATGAGGGAATGTCAGAAAGGTGTGGCAGTGTGAGTGTTTGAAAGAACCGGTCGTGGTCACGGCGGACAAAATTCTGCAGAAAGTATTGATTTTGTTGCCGGGCCGAGATATTTTGTTCTGTGTTGTTATTGTTGATTTCTATCACACCCGCCTGTCTTTTAAAAGCATCCATAATTCTGTTTATCCGACAGATTCAATGTGCTCTGAGTATGCACATTTGGTTACCCAGACTTAGGTTCTTCAACTGTTATTCCCCTATTTCGTGTTGGTCTCGGAAAAGGTTCTCTGCTTCACTAACAATTACACATTATTATCCTACAGCGTCCAACGGTTAAGCATATTATTGCAGACCACTGATAATTAACCTTGCTAGTCTAACACGAAGTCCATCTCAGTCTATGTTCAGTAGAATGCCGCACGATACAGATTGTATTTACTTTTTTTCCCTCCGACACTAATCCGCAGAATGGCGCGTTAGGGTTTCACATTTCACATACACATTGGTTGCTCTTATATATTGTGTATCGCTTGCTTGTAAATTGTGGAGATGACAGTATTCACTTAATCAATGTGGAGTTGGCGTTTCCCATTTGCATCTACCTAGGAGAAGGGTCGTCTGTGAATATCCACCAGGATCGCATTCCATGAGCAAAGGAGTGAAAGGACAGTCTTGGTTGACCTCAGAGAGAGATGTTCATCAATGCATATAGGGGCGTGCCATTTATACTTTTTCTAGTGCAATTTTTTTAAAGGTTTGCTTCGTCAGCGTTAGACCTGCATCTTGATTGTTTGTTTGCTTGTTTTTTGTTTGTTTGTTCGGTTTTTTTTGGGGGGGAGGGGTTGTTTTTGGACATTGTAATACTAACTCAAATTCGATAATTGCCTACAGTGACATAAAGTGGACAAGATCGAGTCGCATAATTGCAAATGAAACTGTGTTGTGGAATGACTGCAATCAGGCTTACATGAAAGACACTATCAGTGATTCATCCGGATGAGACAAAATATTTTAAGTTTGCAGAAATAGCTTAAAAGTGAAGGATATATCTGTATAATCCTCATAAGTTACTTTTTAAAACTAAAGAATCGACAGAAAAGGAAGAACAGGGCAGTGTTCAAAGATATGACTCTCCATTCAATTACGTGTTGTAGGAAGTGTCCGTTCGGACACTAACGACTAAAATATCCCATTTTGTACTTATTAGCTTGCTTCTGGCCTTATCATTTGCAGGGTATGTTAGGGTACCTGTACTTGTTACAGACATGCAAACATCTGATTTTTGATGATTTATTTTTCAATTTTCTGATTTAGCAAATCACTGATAGTGCCTTTAATACAGAGACAACAAAGATGCAATAGCTTTGCGTTCATATTAGTATGGAGATAAAGGCTTAAATTTGCTTCGATTTCTAAAACATTACTTATATTTCTCTTCTTCTCTGTCATGCCTTGTCGTAATGTATAGTAAAGGCGTGATCTTACCTTAAAATCTGCTTTTACTATGTAAACACAATGGCGCAAATGATATTTGCAATACTACGTGGACTAAAACGTAGAACGTGCAATAGGGGGATTGTGATTTAAATGTTATCAAAATATCGATCCGTTAATTTCTTTCCACAAGTGTGCACGAGTAATGATAGCATTTTTCGGCTGAAAAAAACAAGGGAATGTGGTCGTACGAGACTAGCCAAACAGCACACCTCTAGTAATATGCCAGACCTATATCTGTGCATGGTATGTAGTATTCTTTTGTTACTCGTCTCATGTGAGATTTTCTAAAGTGTGCCTGTCGTGTGCAAATGAGTAACCGAACAATACATCTCTCGCTCTGCTGTATTACTTATATAATGTATAACCATTCATATACTTTCTTTAAATGCAACGAAACATATTCTGTTTCTGTTTTGTTTTTACAACCGTACACTGATTAAATTCCAACGGTTCTCCCGAAGACGAAAATCGAGCAAGCTAACCCCAAACTGCGAAATCATGGTTCGTTTATCTGTGTCAGCATCACGTTTGGCGATGCTCATCTTGAGACAACGGTACAAATGCATGAAAACGGAACCCTCCGGGGACCATTCCCCTTCTCGTTCGGTATGCTCTTTTCCCTCAAAAGCATTTACCGATTATAATTATGAGTGTTGGGCTAATACGGAGCTTAAATGGTGTGGCAAAGACGGCCAAATGGCATTTTCAATTAGATAGTTACAAGCGTGAGTGCACGGAACTATTAAATCTTCGCTTTATTTGATCAGGAAAGTCCGTTGCAAAGGTGTGCGGTCCACTGCCACACACGGGTAGAGAGTAAGATGCATGTTTTCTTTTTATTCACACGTCGCATGATAAAATGTTCACTTGCGCGTTATTTCCTCTGTTAGATCTGGGTAAATTTCCTCCCTCATCCAGCAGAGGGTACGCTCCGTGTTTTTTTTTTTTTTAAACGGTTGTTTTTTTTTGGTTTTTTTCACAGTGTATTTTAAATGCAGTTAGGGACGTTAGGAACATATAAATGCTTATTACTCTTGTATCGCGCTTTAATACTTTTTCATTTTTCAGCTCACTTATATTAACGGAAAGACTTGAATGCCTTTTCTATGAATAGGAAACCGATAACGAGATGCCATAAAGCAAAAGATCGGGAGCAAAAGGAACTAGAGGTATATTGTCATAAGTGCATTTCGTTGTAAATCATATTGATACAAATTTTACAATGTTGAGTGCAACAAAGTCGTACTGGTATAACTTGCGCTCAACGGGAAACTATTTTTCACTCTGAAATTTTGGCACGGATAATGTAGTTTTATCCATATTTTTGCAAGGATAATTTGTATGTACAAATGTTGTCCTGTTGTTTTATTTTACTCTAAGGATACTATGTAGCCAAAAAGCTGGAACTTTGATATACCTGTTTAAGAAAACAGCCTAGTGTTTATATGACCTTGTATATCTCATACACTGCCGCATTTAGTGCATTAACTCGAGAAAACGCTTGGAAATTGTTCGTCAGCTTTTTATTCAATATGAAATGTTGTTTGTGTATTCGGGAAAACTATGTGTGTGTGTGTGTCACTAACACATAGTTGTCCCGAATATACAAGCACATGCATCTCACACACAATATTTAGTTGTATCTGTATAATAACTGAAAAGTATATGTGCCTTTAGTTTTGACCCAAATGCCGCCAAGGGTCATCTAGTGAAAAATATTAATCGCAGTATACATGAATATATTTACTCAAAGTTCTTTTATTATCTGTAAAGCGATGGTTTTTAATAAGGTGTGTAAATGAAAAAAAGTCCCCCACTTTTGGTCAAAAGTGCACTTTCAATTTTTTTCCAAATTCATGCTAATTTTTGGCACGAAAATCCTTAATAACTATCAAAAACTACCTTGGGTAAATTTTGTGTTGCTTTAGCTGGATTAAGTAAGAGGTTTCTTAACATTATTTTATGTTACCGAACAAAATCCACTTTTCACCTATCATTTAAATTTAAAATGTTTCGGAATTTCCAATCCATAATTTCAGATATATAGTATTTACCATGTGATTTGGAATATGAAATAAGAATTCTTTTAAAGAAAGGCCATTTGAAAGTCAAAAGTTAAGTTTCTTTTTTCAATAACATCGGCAAGACAAATTCGAAAGCACTAGTGTGGCCAAATCTCATATAATGCCAGTTTGATTTGCATGAATGGCTACAATCTGATTCTAACAACGACATTAAGCGATATTATTTTAAAATAAATTTTATCACCACCATCTATTTATGGCCGTAGTGGAATAAATCGCCTGAACACAATCATAAGGTAAAATGCATTTTTGAATGGTTGCTTATTTTTCCATTTATCTTTAAAATAAATTGATTGCGAGCTTTGAAGGTCTTCAAAATCAACATACAATGCAATATCTTCGGATATACATCGTTTAAGATTTCCGCAAGGTTTGAATTGTCCACTTGTCTTCTAACTAAAACTCCAATCTGTTATCATACACGAAAAGGGTCATTTTAAAACGCAATTTGCTATCCCTAAAGGCGTTACTGTCGGTAGAATATACGGGCAAGATGTACCTCTGCAAAACAAAATTTGAACGTGTGTTATTTGACAAGAAGTCCATGTTCGTCCACATGTCGGGGCATACTTGGGGTGATTGGACATTTTAATCTTCCTTTGTGCGATGAACTGCCTGTTGCATTTGTACGAATGAACACGCTTTGGTCCATAGCATATAATCTGCCAAAGGCTTTGACAAGATGAGAGATTGCCATATGTGATACTATACTTAGACTTAGAGTGTAGCGCCTTACTTAATGTACAATTTGGACATCTCACACTGCACCCATGACATGGAAACATAGAAGTACGCTATTTATTGTTGATCAAAGCATATTATTATTATTATTATTAATATTGCAATCTTAAATTGAGGTTGTCTTGTACACAACAACGTTTCGGCTTGGGCCATTGAAATGAAATATCTGGGCGTAAACTTTTCTGGTAGTTTTATTTTGCATTAATACAAACCTCTTTCGGTCTTATCCTTAATGGAAAATACGTCTCATCAATTTTTGTTCTCATGAACATTAGACTATTATAGTATGGGATTTTAAATAGAACCAATAGTAAAGGAAAATAGTCGTTATTGCAGACGTGGTTGCTTTTGGAAAACACAAAACACCTTACCACTCCCCTTGAAAAAGGTAATTCCTCTTCGACAATGGATTTAGGAAATTATTATGTTGCCGTTATCATCTAAAGAGATGCACGCCAATTGACGACAAATTGTTTTCGCGGTGGCCGATTTACGTGTGATATTATTTGCTGATTTTTTTTTTTAATTGTCTGACTTTGAACTATGCTTATTTTCATACCAGAAACAAAATCGACCCTACCGTTAAATTGAGTAAGTCAATTAGAGGTATGGTCACTCTATGTTGGAATACCCGCTCATTCTGTGAATTTAGCTTGAACTTTGCGCGTTACTATTCCATTTCATCTGTGAGTGATTAACTTAGTGATGTTTAACTATTGAACACCACTAACAGTCAACTGTTTGAGCATTTATTGGATTATTGTACACGGTTATGATATTTCAGCTTAGCGGACAATGTATCCTTCCAGAATGCAAATATAATAGGACAGCCTGGTAGTGAGGGTACGTAAAGCCACTGTCAGCGATTTCTTCACAATGTATACAAATCGCGCAACCTATTTTTCATCAAAGTTAATTTGTTTGCACTGTTGTATTGGAAATCGTTGTAGTAAATACCCCTGTAAGTGGCTAAGCGTAACACGTCGTATTTGTCGTATTTGGCAAGAAATCATGATATTTATACGTTGTTTACTAACAAAAGTCGAGATCTGACTTTTATTAGGTCTAGAAACAGTCGTAAATGGCACCTTCAAGACCGCTTTAAAATCCTTAAGTGTCTGTTTTTCACAAAGAACAGTAATATAACTTGTTGATATGACCTAACACTAGCAATTAAGAGACAAAATCGCCATTTGAATTTGGGAAAAAATGACTGATAGTGGCTTTAACGAGTAAGGGGGAAACAGGACTAAGTATTTCTAACCACAGAGCGACTTCTCAATTTTGTCTATTGTTTATTCCATTTGTGGCAATCAGTAGCTTTGTTGAGAGCACCCGAGTTCAATTATTTTGCTGGTAACAAAAGCGACACTTTATTGACAGCTTTTAATTACCCGCCTGCAAACCTTTTACACTAATTGCTCCATTAGATATTCAATGAATCGAGTTATAGACTAAGCACACCATCTGTTACCATCCAAGTAGTTTGATGGGTTTTAAGTGATCCAAACTGATACTGATAAAAGGTTGTCATTTGATGCCTGTAACATTTCCTCTTTTGCAATTTTCAAGATAAAGCGGTGTGCAATTGCAAACACTTCTTAATGCGTCTCTCCTCATACTAGTTACTGTTGTCGCTTGGCCTGTTGACCAGCCAAAAGTGCCTTGATTTGTAGAGAGAAAATATTTGAGAAACGTTAGGAAAAATCAAGTCTCAATGGGCTCAGTATATAAGTTGTGTTCCGCTGATTAATCGTTCTATAACAATAATGTATTTGCAGATAATATCACAGACGGTAGTATGCAGTAAAGGGATGCTAACCTGTTTAATTTGTCAAAGTTTAAAAGTGAAGAGTAAGTCTGGACAATTCTTGTCAAATGAGAAATGAATTGTGCTGATTGACTTACTTGATTATATCGACACAATACTTAGTAGGGAAGTAGAAAGGCACTTGGTGGTGTGATAAAATAACATGCGAAAATAAATGATGCTCAAGGTGGGATTTTACAAAGACGTATGATGCATCTTAGACATATCTTAAATTAAACACATCGTTACGTATTTAGTTAGGATCGGTAAATAATAACTCACCCCAGTCAAATAAACACACCCAAAAAGTAACCCCCCATACCTGAATCTGTCTGTCAAGTTGAAACGATACATCTTGTTATACAATATGGGATATACTAATGAGCGGTGTTTATTTACGCGTATTTTGACACCTTATTTGTGGCGATCGATGGAGTATTGTTGAAGATATGCCCACTTGAACGAACCCATCCCAGGATTTAAAAGTTGCCGTAAATCCCATTGACAATCATACTGTCACAAATTGAAATCAAAGCATTCCTCTTCTTCTCTGCATGAGTAGTTCTCCTTCTCTATAGGGCTTACTGCAACAGAGTAACTGTTGTGTGAAAATAGAGAAATCAGTTACTACCTGGCTGACTGACCGGCGATAAAAGACAAAATGAGGCATTTTCAAAAGTCACAGATGTGATATCATTACCTCGGCCGATTCAAACACTTAAAGTTGAGTCTTCATTAATGTGTGAATCCAACACACGTTTAGCGAACTCTTGACATTAATTTCTTATGGCACTTATTCAGATCGTCTGAAATTTGAATGTTAACTGGTATGTCGTGGAAATTATTTGTCCAAACGTTGTACCAGATACTGCTGGCCGACTTCACTTGACCGAACCCACCCCAGTAAATCTTATTTGACAATCATACTGTTACAGAATGACTGCATGACAAATTCTCATTCTCTATAGGGCTTACTGCAACTTTTAAATCCTGGGGTGGGTTCGTTTAAGTGGGCATAATTTCAACAAGGCTTCATCAATTACCACAAATGAGGTGTTAAAATACGCGTAAATAAACACCACTTCCAATTATATCCCATAATGTATAATGTGATATATCATTTGAACTTGACAGACACGTTTCAGGGGTGGGGAGTTACTTTTGTGTGTGTTTATATTTTTGATGTTATGAACAAAACGTCGACAAATTTGGTCGACCAAATAAGCTAACACACACTCCCCTATTGGCTTATTTGGTACACAATTTTTCTTCTACTACGGAAACATGTGGACCAATTTAACTCAAAAATTGTAATATTATGTGTTTGGTGATATGCTTCCACGTTAAGGAGAAAACATCATTTAAAAAAAGTTGGACCTTGACTGGGTCATCCACCTTTAAAAGAAAGACGTGTTTATTTTTTTCATATTTGGTTATATCTTCTTCGTTATTGACCCACGAAACATTATTTTGTGTCATACTATGTATAAGTTTGTCGACAAAATAGAATAGTTTTCTTCGGTAAATCGGTCGCTTGAAATGTTTATTGAAATCGGTCTTTTCTGTAAAAAAAATTACCATGGTAGGCACTTGCTTGAAGTGCTCATAGCTACCAGACTAGACAGTTTCAAAATGGCAATGATCTAATTCTTTTCCAATTACAAAGGGGCATTGTCTAATTTGGGTTAGGGGCAATATGCTCGAAATTACATTTTAAATTTGTGAAGGATTTCAAATGGCAGCCTACCATAGGTTATTCATACGGCATCTTTGAAACGGAAGAACCATATAGAACACATGGACAACTTCCCTTTAATTAGAATTAAAATGTGGGTGGGTGTCTTGTCCCCATTGTTTTTACCCATTCAGGTTGGGTGGCATTTGATAGTTCTGTACGATGTTAGCGACGCCAATAGCCCATCAGTATCACAGCTAGGGTTGTCAGGCTCAAGGTTACATATGCAGTTAGACCCATTCAAAGTCTCGAAGTAGCGTCAAATCTAGCAAGATGAGTTCGAAATTATACATTATGAAAATAAGTGTAAATTAGAACCCATATTTATGAAGAAGAGTGGATGTCTGCATATGTATGTTATGGAGGCATGTCAGCCTTTTAAGCTTTGACATTGTTTATGTGACAATATTAGCCATAGAAAAGGGGTCATCATGAAAAAATGATAAACTGCAAGACGAAGTCTCAACATGTTTCCATGCTGGATTAAGACTTAAGGTCCGTTCGTACTTCCACTGTAATGCAGTGCAGTACTGCTGCACTGCCGATATATCGATCACTTCCTGCTACAACTTGATGTAACCTACTGCAATGTAAGTTAAAACGAATTTAACTTTGTTGCAATACTGTATTGCAGTATGGGTAGAGACTGCTATCCAGGCAATGCAACACACTGCACTGCAGTATAGTGGAAGTCTGAACGGACCTTTACTCTTCCACGTTGACCTAATGCGGGTTGGAAAGAACCCTGTTACCCAGAGTAATGAGTGCATGTAACAGGCGGGGAGATATTCCCTACTCTTCAAAGAAATATACAACCTATACGTGTTCAGGAATGACTCGTTTGACACACAGGACCCAGCGGGTGTTTTGAGTCAATCCCACTATGCACCTGTTTTGGGAAATTTCACCTCAATAAGGTCATGTGAACACATTAAAGTCCTATCCTTTAACACATAAAAACCCTGACTTTAACACTCATTTTAGCCCACAAAGCGTTAGTACTTATGGAATTTTGTGCATGATTATGAAATGTCTTGTGGTTCTTAAACTTTTGGAAAACTTTTTATCCCTAAGTACTGACATGTGTTTAGTTCAGCACAGTATAGGCACATTGCTATGCATCATGGGATTGATTCAAAACACCCTCTACACAGGACCAATACATGAGCTAATTAGGAAGAACGCAGGGGCGGCGCCAGGATGGATAGTGGGTGTGAGCACCCACCCAAGAGTTTCAAAACTCAGTAAAAACCAGGGTTTAAGCGATAAATTATAATAATATTTAATAATAATAATACAAAATAACAACAAACGATTATTACTATTATTAAGCAATAAATTGTGTTAGAATTATTTTATTTACCTAAGATTTTCCACTGGCGGCAACGCTGAAAGAACGTGCTTTTTATAGTAAGATTTATGGGTTTCTTGAAATGAGTCGAAATGTTTAGTTGAAAAAAGATGCTAATGCACGACAGCAAATTTGAGGATTCGACTAAAGTCTACTAAATACGGGCGCTATGTCGCTACTATTTATAGAACAAAATGTAGCTTTTACACTAACAACTACCAGTTTAGAGAACACATGAGCACTGGTGAGAAATTTGCAATGAAAGCTTTCGTTTTAAGTCCTATTGAATTACCGAGACTGGGGAACATTTCCTGTATAAAATCGATAAGGTAGGTATTTCGGGAACATTCGCACATACTGTGTAGACGCAAACGCATCGAAGCTTTTAGTTAAAGCTTTAAAATAATGTTGCTCTGAAAGAGACACTTAAACGATGTTACCTTTTTACGACGATAATCTTTTGACGTATATAGGTAGTTTGTCGACGTACGTGTGACAATAGACGTAAAATAAACAGGGAGGAGGGAAAACACGGTGGCCCGTATTCCAGAAACTTGTTTAGCTAAACGCAATTTTAGCTTAAAATCGCCGTAATTTAAAATTGTTTTAAGCAAAACGCGTTTTAATATTTTTAACCATTTGCTTTAAACACAATTAACATCGTTGTTATTTAAAGACGCTAACTTGAGTGTATAAAAGTCCATATTGTATTTTAATGGTTGAGTGCACAAAGTGTATCATGGCTTTCCGTAGCGTTTAAGGTGATACACCAACTGGACGAGAATGATATGCACCATTGCTGTTGTCAACTGGACAGTGCGATGAGCCGTGCACTTGACGAAAACACACACTAAAACACTTCTCAAACTAGCCCCGTACCTAGTTTAAATTTCGACGCATTTTGGCAAAGTTAAAATTACGTTTAACTTTAAACTCCTTTCTGGAATTGCGTTTACTTAAGCGATACGTTTATCTCACATATAAACGGTCGCTTAGCTTAAAATCGCGCTAAACACCTTCTTGGAATACTGCCCGTCTTCTTTAAGGCTGCTATCACAGACGATTACTATAATATAAACTTTAGTGTAGATTTGAAAAAAATACCTGACTTTTATCATGTTTATCCAATATCCAAATAATCGAGCATACGTTACAAATCTTGCATTTCAATTGAGAAGTGTACTATTGTACAGTCATTTAGCCCCTACAAGATGTCGACTTCAAAATAGACCCATGGACATATATAAACAGCCATTGACTGCTTCTGCAGGTAGTCCAAACCATTGCCCTCCTTGACTGGAGACCATGGGTTTTTATGTTCCCTAGACCAGACATCCGGTGTGTGCAACTTTTAATTCGATTAGAACCAGTGTAAGCTGTCTGAAAGCAGGGTAAATAAGTATGTCGTAGAGCAAGCTGATGCGATACTTCAGATCGCTACACTGGAAAAATATTGACTACAATCTTAATAAAACACATGCTTAAATTTACACCACTTTGGTCGATTATTTTAAATCAACATAAGCATGGTATTCTTCTATTTACTCCTTCTTTTTAGAGTCTATTGAACCACTGTCTACCTGAATCATATTCGAATATGAAGGATAATGAACTGATAACATGACAATGCACACAATTCATTTAATATTGCTCAAAAAGGGCATTTAAATCGTCTGTCATGACCACCGCCTTGATATGCCATGATTGTAAAATGCTGTTTAACATCATCCAAAGAATTAAGACAATAGCTGACAATATCAGACTACTTTTCGAGAAGGAATACCTCAGATTATCAGCAAAGATTTAATCGAGAAAAGTAACACCAAGCTCCTCCTGTATCGACTACTCTAATGGCATGCGATGCGCCAGATGTAGCTAATGTGAAACATCATGAAGAGGATGAAGTGTCATGTTATCGTTTAGATCGCATGGGTTTTATTGCCCAGGTTCCTGTCAGAATAATCGGTTGGACACGGACTTTTATTGAAAGATTAACATTACGTGTATAAGATCTTGCACGCTCCTGTTAGTGTATAATGGGGACCCCCCGCTGAAAACCACTTTGCCCGTTTATTTCGTTTAACAAAACTCTGGTCAATGATGGGTACATCAACACGACCACATACGGAAAAATAAATGAAAATCTGCTGTACCGATCTAAAATGGCGGTCTCAAAAACAGATTTTTACAAACGCGCACACAAGTCGCCCGCCAAAATGAGGAAAAAAGAAAACACTTCCCCGAATTTGTTGAGGCCTGACCCCAGAAACTTATCCGCCGGTTAACTGGATGTTCGTGGAGGGCGAACCGCATTCATTTTTGTTTTTATAGTAATCGCAATCTGGTTTCCAACGGAGCGACCTGAGGAACAGGCGATAACACCGGTGGTTGCGTTCTGGCCATCCCAACACACATCAATAAAACCAGTGCAGTGAATAAACATTGTTGAGGTGGTGTAATTCGAAAACCTTAGTTGTGTACAATCAATGTCAAAGGTGGCACTGCAGCGACAATACAGAGAAAACGAACAATAACACAGGATAGCAACACAGACTTTGTCAAACATCTGACATAGTCGAGGATAGACTGTTTCGAACTATGATGTTACACACGGTAGACGACCATTCCAACTGACATGGAGAGATAAGTATTGAAAGGATATTTTTACTTTCTCTCTCACAAACATTTAAGGTTCGTTCATACTACACTGCAACGTGCGTTGCGGTAAGTTGCAGTGCTCGAATTTGTTCTCTTTCCATGTACTGCATTGCGGTACTGCAACAGAGTTAAATTTATTTTAACTGCAGCTGCAGCAGGTTACGTTGAGTTGCTGCAGCAAGTGATCGATATATCGGCACTGCACTGCGCAGTGCAGCGTAGTATGAACGAACCTTAAAGGTGCAACGAGAGATTTCACATATCAGGCACGTCCCTAAAAATCGAAAGTACTGATTTTTGTCCTGATGTAAAGCTTTTCATAAAAAATAACCCCTCTTGAAAGGATTAAGATGAAAAATGTTTCTTTGGTACAAACATTTGAAATTTCTAATTTCGTATAGGAGCAAATACGAAATTCAGCTTATGTTTTATATTGAAATATAAGCAAATCAGAATCGCCCTTTTTCTTACAAGGTAAGAAATCTATTGACTGTCTAGTCTATATGAAATTACTATTATAGCAAAATATTTGGGTGCCTCAAAAATCTCTCGTTGCACCTTTAAGTTACCTCGATGCTGCTCTTTTGAATTAATGGCATTTCTTTGTTGAAGCACGGCCAAGTAGTAACTCCTGCTTTTGTTAGGTTTATGAAAAGGACACTCATTTTTTAATCTGCAATTAATTGCACCGGGCACGGAATCTATTAGAAGTGTGTTAAACTGTACATTGATCGCAAAACATATTATTCAATGGCTCCCTATTGGAAACCGATCTAGCGGTTATTCATAAGCAAAAGTATACACTTTAGTTATCGAGTGTGCAGTATTGAACTTTAATACCTACACTAACGCTACAATACCATCATGAACGTAGCTGGAAACGCAAATATTCATTATCATTGGCAAAACATGAAATACACCCGTGAGCTTTGTGTGCCTCCCCTCCGTTAACAAGTTTGTGTCTACCGGCGAGCCGGGGAAACATTTCACAAAGGTCAAAACTATCGTACAACCAAAATCCGGATACAGGCCTCATGACAACATTGTACGTCTGAATGATGAGACGGTAAAGTGTGAAGTGTAACAGTGTGCATGACTTGACAGTGCTTGGCAGTGGGGTGATCGAACAAAACTCTGAACATGATGTATAGAGAACAGTGAAATGTTACTATAGAACAGTTAACAGCATGTTTGTAAACATGTTAGGGAGGTATCTGTAATTATGTCGCTGACTGTTACACACTGGGGCAATTGATCTGTTAGAGGTTTTAATACTATGGGCCATAATGATTTCGTAGGAAACGGATTCGCAGGCAACAAAAGAAGTGACGAAGGGGGATTGTTAACTGGTCTATAGTTTATGTAAAGACCCCCAAAAAGTAAACGCAAACATGCAAATACCCACATTACCCTACAAACATGGTCTCCGCACCAAAAAATTGAAAATGATATCATTAGTCTGTTTTGTTCTGAAAATTTTGACACCTTCTTGCTTTCAGTGTGATCAATATCGCCACCACATATGTCCTTTTACGAAAATGTGTCACTATTTTCAAAGTTTGTGCAATAAAGACATTATTACAAGGTTAAAATACCCAAACCATGCATTAAGTGACAACATCCACGGGAAGAATGCGGCTCGTTCACTGAATGGGGCATCAATATGGCTATTACCTTTATTGCAACTTTAACAAAGGGAGATATTTCTTATAATGGGTATTGTGTTGGCAATACTGATCGCAATGGGGCATAAGGGTATCAAAATTATGGGAAGAAAACGAAACTATTATATAATTTAAGTTGTGCCCAAAGACCAATAAATTGTAAATTAGGGGGGTATTGACATGCGTGTTACTTTTTTGGGGTCTTTATTTACATTGAATGGATCAGGTACCGCTAGTTACCGGCTAGGGTCTGGTCTTGCGCCCAGATGGCAATAGTCGTGCTTCAATTGGATCGAAATAAACTATGCGTGGGTGTACAAGCGCATTAGTTAATTGGGGCGCTCTAAAAATGTGCTATAAGGTGCGACAGTTTCTTTTAAGAAAGAAAATAACACATTGAACAATATAGGCTTGAAACTTTCCCCCTTTTCGTTAATAACATCGTAGAGTTACAAGAGAACAGCGATTTTTGACACCTTGCAGGATTGCGCAGACACCGACAGAGAAGATTTAGTTTACACGCTCTTTATGAAGATTAAGAAGTAGAGGGCGCAATATTAGGGTAGATGGTTTGAATAAGGAAATAGATTGTTATGATTTCGGAGTTGCCTATATCAGTTGTCGGAATTCCTGAATTGTCTAAAATAAAAAATAAAAAATTTGATTAAATTTGGAAAAAAGGTACCTTTTTACAAATTTTCAACATCAACCGCGGGTGTTTCAGTGCTTAAACCAACTTGACGGTTTAACGGTTTATGAAGGTGCAGGAGTGACGCTTTCAAGTATTTGGAAATAAATTAAACTACTTTTCCAACACATGTTGTGTTTAACTAGGTGCAAAATGGGATGTGGTGTTTGGACTCTTTGAATACAATCATTGTTGATGGTGATTCTTAAAGTTGTCGTTCCCCCAAAAATACACAAATTGTTAGTAAGGATAACTAGCAAAAAATCATCGCGATATGATATCGTTAATCCCTAAGGGTTTCGTAATCAATAACATACCGTCGTAAACATTTAGCGAATCGATGGTCTAAGATATTGATGATTGCAGGCTAATCGAGTCAAAAATGGTCTAATCTGTGAAAAATATTATAATGGACCAACAAAACGATTTTCAGTCGGATTTAGGAGAGCAAGCTTTATAGATCCTTATGTAACGTATAGGGGCCTTTGGTGGCAGTAAGCACAGGGACCTACCCAATGGGCAATATGAGTTAAGTTCATCATCAAAGTGGACCTCAATTCCAGCTCGCTGTGAGTCACCAAACATCGTTACTGCATTCCACGAAATATAATTTCCCATTAAGGTAATCCAACATCTTAGAAGCATTTTGATCTTCAACAAAATACCTGCTTCCTTTGTTACCCCATTCACCGTGACATTTCCGTGTGAAAACAAAACCTATAGCTCTCTGAGTGAAAAATATCCTTGATTTCCAAACATAGTCGTGCGTAGCGTAATCTTATGATGACAAGACATAAATGGGGAGACAATTTCGCGTGCGGGAGCGTGGAAAATAGAACCACTTGCCTCAACGGCACATCGCAATTTCATTACATATTTAAAGTGGTCTGGCGTGATTTATTGACTCAAGAGACACCGTTTACAAAGATGGTTCAATCAGTGAGGTCACTACTATCTATTACAAGTAAATCCCTCAAGAAGGAAATTCTCAATGATAAGTAAGGGACAGCAGCGGCCTTATAAGCAATCAAGAACGTGACCTATCAGCCTTACAGATAGAGGTTTGCTGCTATGGTTTCGCAGAAAATCAGCGCTTTTAATAGGGCGAGATTTTCTTTTTGGAACAGCGTAGTGTTAATTCCTGTTTAACATTTATTAAGTTTAAAATCTTTACTTCCAACCGGTCAAACATGCAAAATTGCCATATAATTAAGGAGGGCCGGGCGGAACTAATTCAAACTATTTTAAGGAAATGGCACTGTTAAATAATTGTTACATGCCGAGGGAAAATTCGGGTTATGTTATGGGGTTTTCATTCTTTTAAATGAAAACCTGAGTTGTAAGTATTTTAGGTATTCCTTAAAATGTTAGGTCAACTTGGTAAATCTAAAAGTAGTTAAACTAGTTCATTGCTATAGAAAATACAATATTCACCATAGATATAAGACATTTTTTTATTTGAAACACCTTTGACCTTTATGTCAGAACTAGATTCTGTCGGAAATTTAGCCAAAGGATTTTTGAGAATTTGGGGTAACTGATTATTTGGTCGAATCTTTACGGACGTGATTGGTCCCGATTTCAAAAGGCCCATGAAATTGTTGTCCGAAGTGCTAAATGCACCATGTTATCAACGAAATATGAAGAGTAGGTTATAAGTTTGTAATCTTGCCCACTTGTAAAAACTCTTATGGCGGGTCTCCTCGCTTCAAGGTGACCTTACCAGAACGGTTGACTTAAGAAAAATCAGGGCATACCAGCAAGTATACTGGATGAGAAATTAACAGCTTCAAGCAAATCGTTTGGAAAGTTGACAAGTATTCCAGTTATGAATCTGTAGCACAACAAAAATGCTTCAGGTCCGTCGCCCCACAAACGTAGACCATCCCGGGAACCATGCACATATCTAATATCAGAACAAAGCCTTGAGACACCTAAAACGTGCCAACTGGAGGGTATGATTGCCAACAGATAAACAGGTCATGCCCAACAGAATCACTACTATCGGCTTCAAATGACATCTGTTGAGGCAGCAGATCTATAATTCTGTTTTGAGGACGACATCATGCCATCAAAGATAATTTCAGTGTATATTTCGCGGGAGGAAAAAACCTTCAGTGCATTTGACTCTAAAAATCAAAAATCATAGTAGCAAAAATGCGTAGGGTGTTTGTAGACAAGATTGATGAACACATTTAATTTTTACGTTCAAGTTTTTTTTTTTTTTTTTTTTTTTTTTGATTTATTGATACAGTGGCGGAATGTTTTTGAATGGGTATATACTGTTCTGATTCGATGTCATCCCGGTCTGACCAAAATTCATACACGGGAGTTTAGTTTTGGGGCCCCACTTTTCAGGCGATTGATGTTTTGCATTTTATCTTTGAAGTTAGGTGAGGTTCTCCGTCACCGCGGACGATAGTTGCCAGGAAGTACACCTACTCAGGTACCGTCATTATTACTCTGGTCTTTAATTCGATTTATGCGGGTAGATATCGTATCACATCAAAAAGCGATCTCAGGGACAACACGGAGTGGAAGAAGCAAGAAACGGTCATTTAATCGTGGCGTTCTTTAAGATGGACAGATATGACACTCATGACACAGTTTGACAATCTTCTTCATTCGACAACGTTACGCAATGAACATGGCTCTTTATTCCATAAGGTTTGTCAGGTTCGTCTACTTCGGGAAAAATGATTCATCGGGCGCTTTAATATATATATATATATAATATATATTATATTATTAGTTTTAATTTAGTTATTCTTTAAATTGTAATAAGACACTGGACCTCATAATTAATTAGGCTGATATTATTGTGGTGTTGGATGCTTTTCTCTGCCACTCATGCCGTCAAATTTCCTAATAGCTAATTCAGTCAATTATAACGGTACTGGAAATTACTTTTTTCCTATCCAAGCCTATACAGCGGTCTGGTCATCGCTGCGTGACTAAACTTATAGAGCAAATAACGGGAAATGTCGCTTCTTGTGATTCTCTTCGTAAACTTCGTTTTCATGCGATAGAAAAGTGAAAGAAAGTTTTGCATTTATAAACCATAAGAACGTGTTTACAGGACATAAATTATTTTTATTGTAGCTATAAGTATTTACAAGCTTATATTTGGCCATTGCCAATTGAAAGCTTTCTTATCAACTATCACGTCGACATGAAATATTGGTGATGGCAATCTCACGACAAAGCTACATTGTTTTACTTGCCTGAGCTGACAGTTGTATACGAATCACTTCTGTTTTACCAAGAAAATCACAAAGAGCATATAACTTTAATATGTTATTACGTTCCGTTACGCGACTTCGGGGAAAACAATCGAGCTATGCACATAGCCCTTACGGTTCTCGGTACCCGTATATCTTGGAATGCCAACAAAGTACAGATAGGTAGTGTTCCCAGACCAAGTAGATTCTGACTTATTTTGAATGTATTCTGGGCATGTTCAATACCGATTTGAATATGTCGATAACAATCAGTTTAAGGTCGTTTACCTTTATGAAGTAGTATCATATATACAATCACAATGTGTTTGGTGGCAGAACCAGTGATGGTGGAACACTTTTGAGGTTTTAAGGATATCATAAAATTGCTGGTCAAACGAAATCGTGGGATATCTCGCCAAAGTTAAAGCTATTTTGGTAATGTAACTTTATCCATTTCAAAAGAGGAGTGGCGACCATTTTAGATTTTATAGAGGAAAAGGCGCGTGGAAAGAAGTCGGCAAATTTCTATTCCCTACGACAAATCAATCATTGCTTCTCCCCGTATTAATCTTAGTCGAACTCAGAGCGCACACACCGTTATTATTTAGACTTCGAGTTACTTCTAAGAAGCAACTAGCCGACTGAGTGTCCTCAATGTCGACCTTGAGCAAATGCCAACCTGTCATGGACGTTTCCAGGGGTCAATCAACGGACATGCAATGGGATCATCGATTGCGTCAAATATGTATTTTTGCCACAAGATGGCGCTACGATAGTACAAGTTGCGACCGTGTCCACAATATCACAGGCCATAAAACAAAAAAAAAAAAAAAATAATTCTGTCCAATACATATTTTGCCTAAGTCTACATCGATTTGTCAATATTGTCGCCCGGAAAGTGAACATCATTCGGTTACTTTGCGAGAAGCATAAAATACTAGGCTCAAGCCATATAAGACTGGGTTTATCTTACAAATGCCCATCCAAAGGATCTGCGTATGCGGAAAGAACGAAGAAGAAAAGCAACGCGATTCTAGTGGTGTTTGCCATTCCTAAACAAAAATAAATCAAAAAACGGCTTGGTGTATCCACAAAATGTCATCGATACAATGGAGCAATTGACAATAAAAAGTGAATGGCAATAAACTAAATGGTTAATGTGCTAATTTCCAGCAGTATATTACACGACTTGCTTGGGTGAGCATTGTGTTATAACAGGGAATAAGGGTTGGTAATTCATTAGTGATCCGCGCCGTATGTAATAAAAGAATACGCGATTTAACTGGTGCAATTTTCGCGATGCTTGCGCGCATGTCCCGTTAGCAATTGTGGGAGGATGTAACTGGACGACTGGGAAAATCTTCCTCACTTGGGTCTGTCGCTCGTACGCCCCTGGTTATAGTACTTCCCAATGTAAAAATAAACTCAACCCAAACCTAAATCCCAACCTAGACCTGAGCCTTAAACTAAACTCTCACCATATTCATAATTAAACCCATCCAGAAATAAAACGATTGATTATCCCATGATTGTACATTTGTTCGTCAAAAATTACGACAGCAACACTGCGTTGTTAGCTAAGCCATCAGAAAAGTGAAAAAAGCAACGCGTTGCCTAGCAATACCTAATGACCCTTTTAGTCATAAGTAGGAGCGCCAGTACAGAATCATACAACGGAGTGTCCTAGTTTTTATCCGACTAAATATATTTTATACTACACGCATCATTGTTTGTTTGTTTGTTTGTTTTTTGTTTTTGTTTCTGTTTGTTTGTTGCTTTTTGGTGTCATTACAAAGTCGTGCTTTATTTCGTAACATCTCTATGGAAACTAAGACCACTCTGTGGGACTCGGTTTCTTTACACAGGGCAAGGAATGTATGCAATCAGTATAAGCACGCTTAATGAGGTCAGTGACTTATCTTGACATCTAAGCCTCTAAACAGCGGGAGCGTTTTAAAACGATTTTACACTTGACACATCCGAAAAGCTCTATTCCACATTCCCAACACCTGAGATTGTATCTGTGAGGGGTCTGTTGCATATTCACGCAATAGTGTTCCCCCTAAATATAGCTGTCAATGATTCGGGTATTCCAAGATTACTTACCTCAGAGAAAGGAAGAAATCAGGGGAAAGAGGATGGAAGAGAAAGAGATGCAACAGGAGCAGTGACACTGTATCATGTGACATTAAAAGAAGAAACACGCCATGAATAAAAAAAAAAATTGGAGAAATGGCCAACTACTTAAAAAGGTTACTGTCGATGCATATTGACACAATAAAAAGTTGTTTTTTTTGGTTTTAATAAAGCAAATCTAATATACTTCAAAATGATGAAAAAAAAAAATGAAAAGAAAGAAAACGATTAAAAAAATAAGCCAATTAGGACCAGAAATTTGTAAGCACGCACCTTTTCCTCCATTCCAATGGGATTGACACAGTTAGCAAGAATACTCCAGTACGATATACGGGACATGCATTATGAAGTAATGATGACCCATGACCAATGCTATTTTGTTTAATTGATTATGAAAGTCATAATCTCCTTCATTGCTCTCATAAAGAAATGTGCAGACAAAAATCTCACCCAATTAATTCCTGATGTGTAAATGAAAAAGAGTTTTCAACACTACACTGTAATCAAGGTATAGCTACAAGTTATGCCAATTTAAAGGCACTAAACTCTTTGCAATATCCAAAACAATGGCAGATTTGTACTCTTGCTCCTGCAAACAGGGAAGTCTAGTGTTTGGATTCGTCACATATCCGTTGGCAACTTTGGTATAAATAAATTCATTGATTTAATCCGTAGTTGAAATAATCAAGAAAATGTATAGCATTAATTTGACAAAAAGGGCTGATTGATATTGATATTGTTTACATTCTCACAAACCACAAGTTTAATGTGTGTAACTCCATAGGAATGAGCCAAAAAAGGGGTTCTCTGTGCCTTACCATATAATTTGAGTCATATGGCTTATTATTTTTATCGCATTCTCTCATTTTTTTAACATTTGCAAGTTATCTCATTGTGAGATCGACTTTAGTCCTTGCACAATTTGTTTTTGATATCTCTCTAGTATAGAGACTTCTTGGAGAAGAGACGGCAACGAGGAGGGCCCACGACCCTAAGCCACTGGCGTTTAGCGCTTGGTTTTTACCAGAAAATGTGAAATCCAGCAGCACTTTATTTCTGCGAGAAACAAAAGTTGTTAAAAATGCAAAAAGTGTAGGTCGGGGAGGAAAGGGAGGAAGGAGGCAAACAATCATTTGCACCAAAGCGATCGAGACTAAACCCCCGAACAACAAAAACCGATTACAGGTATCTAATGCATTTGTTATTAATTTTCTTTGAAATGAAATGGAACTGCCGGTTGTTTTTAACCAACATGCCTTGAACCAAAACTATTGGAAAAACAACCTTTTTGGCGGTTATATATGCTAAACAGAATGTCCGCTATTTTATTACAGGCATGGTATTTTGAGATTCAAGAGTAGCACATGCATGTGCAGATAGCTTAACTGGATAGCTTAAATACCGTGTGGAAATACAGTTTTAATCTATCATATAAAAAAGGCTTCAAAATAAAGTTTTATTTCTTAAGCATAACTTTAATCCTTAGATATGAGTATAAAAACTAAATGCGTATTATGTTCGTTAGAATTTAGAATAGCTTAGGAAGAATAGTAAAATCCCAAAGATGTCTAGAATCACAAAATGATTGGCAACGAAACAGTTATCTTTAGCCATTTAAGCGATTTGTTATCGCCAGTAGCAAACCTTAGAGGTATTGTGATTTGAATGGCAAATTTGTCTGCCTTATCCCACTCACGATAAAAGGTCACTGAAAAGTCATTTCATATACTCAGCGATTTTCGTTTTCCAAACGGTGATTTCAAAGAAGCTTTTTTTAATCCATCATGAATCACTCAATATAAAGGAATTTCTTATCTCCTAATCATCTCATTGAGCAAAGCTGAGTGGAATGTCAATGTGCAGGTTTATCATAAAAGAAGTAGAAGAGGGAAGAGAAAAAAAACCTTTAAGCGATGTAATGTAAAATTAAAGCCTTAAGCGTTTTTTTTTTTAAAGTTTTTCTGTGTGTAAAATGAAATGACATGAATATATCATTACCATCATCCCGAGGCAAAAATATTTGATACACTGTTCAAACTAAAATAAGGGTACAAATAAAAGCACCCTTGCCACTAGTTTGATTGTGACATCATGAAGGTATACCAGCCTTTTTTTTTTAAAATTATGTCACATGATCTGTCAGTTTCTGTGAGCCCCACCTAGACCGTTTACCCATGTGGAAAATGCTTTTACAACTGTCAGGAACAACTAAGGGACTATCATCCTTAAGATGTTTCTTTGTCCTGCCATTTTAAACTATATTGCTATATAGCCTCTCATTTGTGATTAAAAACATTAATTTTTGATTTTTTAGGTTTTTTAATTATTTTATTTTTGAGAAAAGATTCTCACGGGAAGTACTTTGTTTGGTAGGGAAAGCAGAAAGGGATGAGAATCCTCCAACATGGCTGAAATTTTGAAAATGGTGTCAATGGTTTGTGCAATCCTGATCATGCAGGTGTTATTTACTATATTGAGCAAGTACTGTAAATAGCTGAGGGGTTTTTCAAAGCTTTGTTGCAAAACACAACATATTGCAAAATAGGTATTTTCCCATGATGTTATTAATGTAATGTGATGCAATGCATATGATGTAATTTATGTGAAATTAAATCGTTCAGTGCAAGGTTATGTTTATGCATGATGATGCTGTAATGATTATTATTAGAGATAGGGGAATCTGGTTGTGAAATCCTTATATAAGGAGAGATTGGAGAGGTTAGATGGGCCAACAGTAGTAGTAGCGGGCCATGTTAGGAGCGTCTATATCATAGATACACGCGGCCCCGGATCAGCATACTCAGTTGAATAAATCCTGACACCACCACAAGGCATTATAAATGACTTGTTGTGCCACACACAGTTGTGGATACGCTAAGAAGAAGCTAGTTTTGATCTGCAATGAGTGGCAGACCTGTACATCATTGGAATGGTGCCAGGATTTATTATAATTTTCAATTCCACGTGAGGGAAGTTGCTATAATTATTCTACTGTCGTCTTCGAAGCCAAAAGTGCTGGGAATCAAAACAGGATACCAAATTGTGAGCAGATTGAAATCGTGGTGATTATCTTGGACTGATATACTGTGGAATATAGTGTCGTCGAGCGACTTATTCAACCTTGTCGTCTTGAACTATTGGACAAAAATTATCTTCAGGATTTCCATGGAATATTACCTGAGGATATACAGCCTGTCTCAAAAAAAAATGGTACAATCAAAAACCGATTTTTTTTCAATATTATATCTTAACATAAGTAAGTCGTTTTGTACATTACATTAAAGAGAAAAGACAAGGCTTTCCAGGGTTTTTTGTTTTATCTTATTTGCTTATTTCAATCGAGAGATAAGTCCAATTTACTGCGGAACACAAAAATCGAGTTTGTACCGCTTTCTGGTTGAGTAAAAACGGTGAACGAATTTGATAAACATAAGTTATTCACACTTGAACAGATATTAAATTCTTTAAAAAAGGATTAACTTCATAAAGAAACTCTATAAGATACGGAAACAGTTAAGTAAAGGTGGAAGTTATGATCAGTAAGTTCTGGCGTTAAGATAAAGTGAATAAACATTCGAATACGTTGTTTGTTAGAAGAGAATCATGCGCGTACAGCCGGCATGCAGCAACCTGGAGAAGAGCGTTTTTATGGTCTTGAGTATCATGAAAAGGCAAATTCCTACCAACACATTGATACTTACTTC
The DNA here is from genome assembly GCA_023653785.1 of Ophioderma brevispina. Classification (NCBI taxonomy): domain Eukaryota; kingdom Metazoa; phylum Echinodermata; class Ophiuroidea; order Amphilepidida; family Ophiodermatidae; genus Ophioderma; species Ophioderma brevispina. The sequence continues at coordinate 135,439 of JAMKCH010020823.1, read as the reverse complement.
CAAAGTCAAATTTATTGACTTCAACAATTAGAAATGCACAAAGATAGGGCAATATTTTAAAACATTTCTTTGGATTGCGAGTGTTTATTTTGGGGCAATTCATTCCTTAAGGAATAATTTTAACAGATACCAATTTGTAATTAAATTCAAGTTCCATTTCATTGACGTGCAATAAATTATTTGTATTGTTTATATTTATGAAAAGAAGATATTAAACATTTAACTGATTATGTTGACTATTAAAACACTTAAGTCTATAAGACTTAGAATTCTTGTGTTTACGGTAATCTGTTTATTTTGGAAAGTTGAAATCTTTTGTGAGTTGAAGGCAGCATGGACAAAAACGGGGGCGAAGAACTCTGCCATGAATAAAAGTGCCACAAAAATGGGTTTTGGTATATCGCACTAAATTGATATATTATGGATGAACAAAATAAAATAAGATGAAACAAACACCATTGGAAAGCCTGGTATTTTTCTTTAATCTATGCAAGTAAGAATGACTTATTTGAAATTTATAATGTAACCATTTTTTTCTGATTTTACCATTTCTTTTGAGACAGGCTGTATAAGTGTGACTCTGCATACACATCATCGTTGAACTGCTCGCTCTTTTAACTGTGGACATAAGCTGTCACTTCTGAGACGAACTTTGGTAAGAAAAAATGATGGCGTGAACATTGAATGTGCATATAAATTTTGTTTTCAAAAATTCTTGCGATAACCAATCTGATTAAAATAATTAAATCTGTGTTATTATATAAATTTAGATCAAATGTGCATAAGGCTCATCTTTTCTGAACAGTGTAGATCCTTGAGATTAATCTTATATGCAAAATCCATAAATAATTTCTTAAATTAGTGCACAAAGTGTGTATCGCTAATGATAAAAGACGGTAACCAGATTACACTCCAACACACAACACACACACCACACACACACACACACACACACACATAATCACCCACTTCATATCATCATGTAGGCAGGTAAAGCTAAATTCGACCTGAGAAATGTTCTTCAGGTCAAAATGGCCACAAATGTTGTGATGAACACACCCTGACCATTCAAACCTGTCTTTGGGGGCTATGTGAAACAAATTTTTCTTTTAATATCACAGCCATTCGAGCAATTTAGCTACAAAACAAAAAACGCCATATCAGTTAATTGTGCTCATATACTTTGTGCGAAGTAGAAAATAATACACCATCACTTTGTGGTTTTCAATTTTAATCCTGATTTGAAAAAAAAAACATGCAAGTCAGACTTGTTCTAGACTTATACAGATGGGGGAATGTCAAAAAGGAGAGGGAGTGTGAAGTGGTTGGATGAAGCCGGCGTGGACAACATAGCAGAAAGCTTTAATTTTGGTGTCGGGCCGTGATTTTGTTTCTGTTTTGTTTCTTGTTGATTTCCATCACACCCGCTGTTTTATCAAAGCATCCATAATTTCTGTTATCCTACAGGTCAATGTGGCTTTGAGTATGCACTTTTGCTCACCAGACTTAATTTTGACTTCGGCACCCGTATTTCCCTTTTTGTGTTGAACGGAAAAGTTCTGTACTACAACCTGAAATTAACACTTTATTTATCCCTACAGCGTTAACGGTTAAGGGTATTTGCAGACCGATGATAATTAACCTTGCTAGTCTAACAACAAGTCCGCCTTCGTCTAGGTTCAGTTGAATGCCGCACGATACAGATTGTACTTTTTCCATGAAACGACACTAATCAGCAGAATGGCACATTAGGGTTCACATGTACTGAAGTTGACATTGAATACCACGATGCACTCACGAGTACCTATGGATAGCATAACAGGCTAGTATTGGTTGCTCTTATATTTGGACATGGGATCAAAGGAACAAATGTAATGTGATTACATACTTCGCAGAAGTAAACCGTTTTTCCACTATAAACAATAAATAAATTTTTATAATTACCATTTATTGGTATAGGCAATTGTAAAGGTTGCACATTTTCAAGAAAATGAATAAAATGCAATCTCGATTTCTTTTCTGAATATCACTAAGGGACATACACTATGCGACATTGACTCAAGCAATAATGGCATTATTGACCAGTCAATCCACCTGCCTGTTCAGCGGCCAAGCCGCCAGATTCCCTTTGTTTTATTTGGAACTGCAAGACCATTTGTAGCTCTTTGTAGTCCACGCAGTTGATAGATGTCAGGCGTATAGACTGGTTATCCATGCCAGTTTTGGGTAGACGTTTCACAACGAAGTCTCAGTAAGCAAATGAGGGTTATTGCCTTTGCTTCGTCTGCATGTCTGATGTTGTGCATCAGTAGCGTAGGGCGGAATCAATGGCAACTGCCCTTGTATACTTGGGACTTCAATATGAAACGTCTACCCCAGTTTGGATTAGCTGGCTCGTTCGCGATAAAAATCAACTTAGAGGTTCTACTGTGGAGCTTCAATAATTTTGACTGTATATTCATCATTATTGAAAAAAGAAACTAATGTGACTAAAACGCACGGTGGGGACATGTTGCTTGGTAAGTGTGACCTAACATCTTTTTGCAAAACCAAGATCATAATTTACTGCGGGACCTCCTTCTTATTTCAATTACACACCAGATATTTAGAAAAAATACAAAAGAAGGGGGTCAGCGACCTATGCTAACCAAACCACGGTAAATATGAAAAGGAAATGGGGTTACGCGGACAAGTTACTGTAAGTTAAGTTTTGTTTCTGCACCAAATGATGTTAGGTCACAGTCTGCCAACAACTTTTCTTTCATGATTTTTTTTTCATCTTTGCTTCCTTTTCGGAAAAATGATGAAAATATATGGTTCAAAGTTAATTGAACGCACAGTAGAAGCCTAAGATTTATTTTCGTGAAAGAGGCGAGTATCTTGGGCTTTGCGTCATGAAAAAAAAAATAGCCGCCATCTTAATTTGGTGAGGAGCACCTGACATCTTTTTAATCTGGAAGTACAGAGCCAGTGTGATTACCTATACAATTGAACAGTAATTTGTAGTGCCTTTATACTCTGCCATGTTACCGAGCGGATTTACTGGATTCAACAGGGCTATTATTTCTCGAGTCAATGCTGCATGATGTACATCTACTGGTCACTGATATTAGGGCGAAAGAAATTGTTGATGACATTTTATTATTTTCAAGCAATGTGCAAGCTTTTGCACTTGACATTCCCAGAGTATTGAAAGTATAATAGAAATAGTAACTGAGCAGAAAGCAGTTACTTCGCCGATATACGTAACCAAAGTCCTTATGCAAGCATCTTTCTCTCTTTGATTCCATGGCAGTATACGTGCATTGCTTGCTTGTAAATTGTGGAGATGGCAGTATGCACTTAATCAAGGCCTCAAGGCGGAGTTCTAGTTTTAATTGCATCTACCTAGGAGAAGGGTCGTCTGTGAAATATATATCCACCAGGATCGCATTCCATGAGCAAAGGACGTCTGACCTCAAAGATATTCATCAATGCATATAGGGGCGTGCGTTACACTCTTTATAGTGAAAAAATGTTTTAAGGTTAGCGTCGTCAGCGTTAGTAGACCGCATCTTTGTTTGTTTCGGTTTTGTTTTGTTTTGTGTGTGTTGTTTTGTTTGTTTTGGGCGGGGGGGGTGGGGGGGTGTGGGACATGTTAATACCACTCAAATCGATAATTGCCTACTAGTGGCATAAAGTGGACAAGATCAAGTCGCATAAATAGGAAATGAAACTGTGTTGTGGACTTGACTGCATTCAAGGGCTTCCATTGAATAACATAGACTAACAAAGATGCAAAGCAACGGCTTAAAATCATATTAGTACAGAGATAAGGGCGAAATGTGTTTGCGAATTCCTAAAACATTACCTCTATGTCACTTCTTCTCTATCTGAATGGCGTGATGTATAGTACATGTAAAAGCCGTGATCTTACCATAAAATCTTGAGACAGACTGCTCCCAAAAAAATATACAATCAAACCAAAAATAGAACAAAGATAACGACTGTTCATTTTTGTGAGGATATTTTGATGTCATTGTTTAGCACAGATCCTAAGATAAATCCTCGTTTTTATCCATCCATTGATGCACCCTAATGGAGATATTGACAATTGAACACAAAGGATTAACTACCACTTGCGGCAGTTTCACTGAAGGTTAAGAAACTAAAGGTATAGGGTGTCTCATTCTTGTGGATTAATTAATGTTAAATTATTAATAAATGTTTCACACAAAAAAATGATATTGTACATTAGAGTCATTTTGTATTATTATTCTTTGAACTAATCAATTATATTTACTTTTCAAAAGTGAAAGCACCAGGAAATTATGTTGTGGGGGAAAAAGGGGATGACTCTCAGGGGGACAGTATTCATGAAATTCGATGTACAAATGTTGGGAATGTTATCTGAAACCAGACTGGGGTACAGCACAAGTTCTCTGTTAGGGGACAAAAGTCCGGACATCGCCCTAATGGGGAGGATCAGTTTCCATCCCCATTCACCTACTGTTTCCAAATGCCTAGGCAAGGATGCACATTCTTACAAAGAAAAAAGATAACACAAATAACAATAAAGGAAAGGATGGTCGGTTGTCCAAAGGCCTCAGTTTACTTTCAGTGAGGGTGGTTTCTGAAACCTACCTTCTGCTGAAACCTGGTGTAAGGCTGAGACAAATAGACTGTTTGGATTAGAATCTCCCAATGCTAGTGTATATTATTGCAATTGTGACATTATAAATTTATAAATTATGTAATATATCACAAGCCAGAGACTTTTACCTATTTTTTTTTAATTTTCATAGCGAAGGCTTGAGCAAGTGTATGTGATTTTAAATGGAAAACAAGAAGGCCGGTCGGTCCCCGTGGGGACGTATGCCCCGCGGTCCGGCGCGACGAACAGCGACCAAACGGCCCAACGGGTGTTTTCAAGGTGGTCTCAATAGCAGTTGACCTTAACTCCTGAACCAGACCCCCCAAACCTACACCAATAAAAAAATCTTATGAAAGCTGGACATACATTCCGAAATAAGATGCGGTCACCTTCCAGTTGAGATGAACGAATTGTTGGTCAAAAAAAATTAATCTTGATTGTATAGTTTTTTGTGGGACAGTCTGTCTTTAATTGTAAACACAAAGGCATAAGATATTTCAATACTACGTGGACTAAAAACGTATAAAACGTGAACTAGGGGATGTAATGATTAAAACGTTATCAAAATATCGATCCGCTAATTCTTTCCACAAGTGTGCACGAGTAATGATGTTTTGTCGGCTGATCTGTGATGATGAAAGAGCAGGGGAATTTGGTCGTACGAGGCTAGTCAAACAGCATACCTCTAGTATAGCCAGAAACTAAATCTGTGTGTGGTATGAAGGATACCTTTGTTACTCGGATCACGTGAGATTTTCTAACGTGTACCTGGTCGTGTGCAAAATATATTATCGAACAAACATCATAGTGTTAATATAATGTTGTACTTGTCAGTCTCCATGCTACCTTATATGCGCGTTCAGATTTGTTCGTTTTTGTTTTTATAACCGTCCATTGATATAAATTCAAACGGTTCACCGACGAACTAAAATCCAACAAGCTTAACCTCGAAAAGTGCGAATAATGCCCGTTTATCTGTGGATCAGCATCAACGTTTGGGCAGATGCTCCGTTTGAAGGACAACGGTACAAATGCGATGAAAACGGAACCCTCCGGGCGAAAACACCCTTCTCGTCGGTTTATGCTCTTTCCCTCAAAAGCATGTACCTTATAATGAATTGTGGCTAATACGGGAGCTAAGATGGTGTGCAAAGACGCCATTGCTACGTTCAAATTAGATAAATTAAAGCGTGTGAGTGCACGGCGGAAACTATAAATCTACCGGATTTATTGGATAATAAAGGAAAGGTTCTGTCAATGGTTTGCGTCGGTCCAATGCTAAAACCTTAAAGGTTACGAGTAGGTGCATTGTTTTCTTTTATTCACACTCACAGCATCCATAAATGCCACGTAGTCAATTATGCTGTTTGCTGAATATTTTTCTCTATTTTTTGTCAAAAGTGCATTTTAAATGCAGTTAAGGACGTTAGGGAAATATAAAGATGCTTATTACTCTGATATTCGCACTTTAATACTCATTTCTCATTTTTCAGCTCAATTTATAACGGACATTGGACTTGAAAGTTTTGTTTTTCTATGAAAGAGGAACTGATAAACGAGATGTCATAAAACAAAGATCCGGGAGCAAAAGTAACCACAGGTATATTGTATAAGTGTCATTTCGTTGTAATAATACACATTTTAGATTGTTGAGGGCAACAAAGTCGTAACTGGTAGATACGACTATGTTGCCCTCAACAGGGAACTAGTTATACATAGAGAATAAAAAAAATATGCATGGAAAAACACAAAATTTGACCCTGACCTGTTTACTCAACTGTGATGAACTTGATGTTTTCATGCTCTGCATATTTTCAACTTTCTATGCTGAAAAAATGAAGGACTTTGATAAAGAATAGAGGTAGATATGAAAGATTTTCGCGGCTGATCCATTTTTACCCTATTCCAATGGGATTTACACAGTTAAGCTGGGTTTTCAGTTCCATTATTTTGTCTGAATATGGTGAAAAATCTTTCTGGATCAGCCGTGAAGATCTTTCATATTTTTTCATACACAATTTTGCAACGGATAATGTAGTTATGTACAAATGTTTGACCTAGTTGTTTCACTCTAAGGATAATATGTAGCCAAAAGCTGGAACTTTGAATAGACCTGTTTAAAACAGCTAGTGTTTATATGACATCGCATATCGGGTAGCCACAATTTGCGCACCCACTTTAATCTGATCCCAGTTGAAGGGTGCGCTTATGGCTACCCTCGTATATCTCATAAAATGACCATAAGTGTTGATTGCATTACTCGAGAAAACGCTTGGAAATTGTTCGCAGCTTATTATTCAAATGATATGTGTTTGTGTATTCTGGACAACTATGTGTGTGTGTCACTAACACATAGTTGTCCCGAATATACAAGCACATACATCTCATACACCATTTTTTTTTTTTGTATCTGTATAATAACTGAAAAGTATATGTGCCTTCAGGTTTGACCCAAATGGCGCCAAGGGTCATTTTGTAAAACATATTAATCGCAGTATACATGAACATATTTATTCAAAGTTCTTTTGGATGCATATCATCACTAGAGTTTAACAAATGGTTCAACCATTTGTACACAACTACGTTATCCGTTGCAAATTTAGAGTGTAGATACGCCATTTTATTATTTGTAAAGCGATGGTTTTTAACAAGGTGTGTAAATAAAAAGTCTCCAATTTTTGGTCAAACGTGCACTTTCAATTTTTTCATGCTAATTTTTGGCACGAAAATCCTTAATAACTATCAAAAACAACTTTCTTCCAGTACTTCAGTACTGGGTAGATCTTACGTTGCTTTAGCTCAAGTGAGAGGTTTCTTTGCATTATTGTATGTTACCTAACAAAATGCACTTTTCAACTAACATTTAAATTTAAAATGTTTCGGAATTTCCAATCCATAATTTCAGATGTATAGTATTTACCATGTGATTTGGAATATGAAATAAGGATTCTTTTAATGAAAGGTCATTTGAAAGTCATTATTTAAGTTTCGTTTTCAATATCATCGGCAAACCAAATTTGAAAGCACTGGTCTCGCCAAATCTCATATATTATGCCAGATTGATTTGCATGAATGTCTACAATTTTATTCTATCCGCGACATTAAGCAATATTATTTTAAAAGCAATTTTATCACCTTCATCTAGTTATTGCCGTAATGGAATAAATCGCCTGAACATAATCAATAAAGTAAAATGCATTTTGGAATAGTTGCTTATTTTTTCCATTTATCTTAAAAATAAATTGATTGCGAGCTTTGAAGGCCTTTTCTTAATGTCAAAGAAAGTCAACAAACAATGTAATATCTATCTTCGGAAATCGCGATATCATCGTTTAAAATTTCCGCAAGGTTTGAATTGTCCACTTGTCTTCTACTAAAACTCCAATCTGTTACCATACACGAAAAGGGTCATTTTAAAACGTAATTTGCTATCCCTAAAGGCATTACTGTCGGTAGAATATACAGGCAAGGTGTACCTCTGCAAAACAAAATTAGAACGTGTGTTATTTGACACGGAGTCTATGTTCGTCCACATGTCGGGGCATACTTGGGGTGATTGGATATTTCAATCTTCTTTTGTGCGATGAACTGCCTGCTGCATTTGTACGAATGAATATGCTTTGGTCCATAGCATATAATCTGCCAAAGGCTTTGACAAGATGAGAGATTGCCATATGGGATACTGTACTTAGACTTAGAGTCTAGCGCCTACTTAATGTACAATATTGGACATTTCACACTACATCCATGACATGGAAACATAGAAGTACGTTATTCATTGTTGATCAAAGCATATTATTATTATTAATATTACAATCTTGAATGGGGTTGTCTTGTACACAGCAACGTTTCGGTTTAGGCCATTGAAATGAAATATCTGAGCGTAAACTTTTCTGGTAGTTTTATTTTGCATTAAGACAACCTGTTTCGGTCTTATCCTTAATGCAAAATACGTCTCATCAATTTTTTCTCATGAACATTAGACTATTATAGTATGGGATTTTGAAAAGAAGCAGTAATAAAGGAAAATAGTCGTTATTGCAGACGTGGTTGCTTTCGGAAAAAAAAACACGCTACCACTCCCCTTAAAAAAGCTAATTCCTCTTCCACAATGGATTTAGGAAATTATTATGTTGCCGTTATCATCTAAAGAGATGCACGCCAATTGACGACAAATTGTTTTCGCGGTGGCCGATTTACGTGTGATATTATTTGCTGATTTTTTTTTTTAATTGTCTGACTTTGAACTATGCTTATTTTCATACCAGAAATAAAATCGACACTACCGTTAAACTGAGTTAGTCAATTAGAGGTATGGTCACTATATGTTGGAAAACCCGCTCATTCTGTAGATTTAGCTTGAACGTTGCGCGTTACTAGTCCATTCCATCTGCGAATGATCAACTTGGGTGTGTTTAACCTATTAAACGCCACTAACAGTTAACTGTTTGAGCATTTATTAGATTATTATACACGGTTATGAAATTTCAGCTCAGCGGACAATGTTTCCTTCCAGAATGCAAATATAATAAGACAACCGGATAGTGAGGGTGCTTAACGAGTAAGGAGGAAACAGGACTAAGTATTTCTAACTACAGAGCGACTTCTCAATTTTGTCTATTGTTTATTCCATTTGTGGCAATCAGTAGGTTTGTTGACAGCACCCGAGTTCAATTTACTGGTAACAAAAGCGACACTTTATTGGCAGCTTTTAATTACCCGCCTGCAAACCTTTTACACTAATTGCTCCATTAGATATTCAATGAATCGAGTTATAGACTAAGCACACCATCTTTTACCATTCAAGTAGTTTGATGGGTTTTAAGCGATGCAAACTGATACTGATAAAAGGTTATCATTTGATGCCTGTAACATTTGCTCTTTTGACAACAAAATGGGCTCAGTGACAAGATTAAAATTGAAAAGTAAGTCTGGAGAATTCTCTTCAATTGAGAAATTAAAAATAAAATAATCAAAAGATGAACAAAACAGCAGTGGTGAATCAAATGTTTGTGTTCCCGATTCAAAAGCATGCTGCAGTTGATGACAGAGTGCTTGAACTCTGGCTGAACTATCCAGCTGAACATGTATCCTTAATGAGGTCCAATACCGGTCTTATAAGCATAGTATGTTTTAATATACACTTAAATAACAAATTACACATCTGTGTTATGGTTTTTTCAGTTTTGCAGAGTTATCCAATTACAGATAAGTGGCTCCACATGGTATTTGGCATAACAAGAGCACTAATTTGGTGAAAATACGGAGCTTTTTCCTACACCCATGCAGCCAATGGTCTTTAGAATTGCTTTACGTTTGAAACGAGTACTGTTCTGCTTATTACGTCAAATGGTACTTCACAATCTACATTGCGTCATTGTGCGAAGCGACTTGTTCGTTGATATGTCGACACAATGCCTTAGTAGAAAAAGCCTGTGCGTGTGATAAAATATCGTGTGAAAATTACTGAAGCCAATGAATGTCGTATTTTACAAAATCGACGTACGGTGCAGCTTAGACCGCATCCTATAACACGATACGTTTGGATTAATAAATAGTAACTTATGAGACGTCTAACTTACGACGCGTCTATAATGGGTTAGAATCCATGTGAAATCCCACGCCTGAGTAAAAGTAGCTATTTTATTTTATCATCGACTTTATGGATGGTTGACAATCTCGTTCCACCACTTATTCTATAAAAAATACTTTGTATCAAAATAAAGTTCGTATTTTTCTCATTTAGACTACGAAAATGTTCTCGTTATGATAAAAAACAAAACACACCAAATTTCATCGATCGACCAAACTAGCTCACACGTACACAATGTCTTATGGCTTATATGGAACACAATTGTGCTTCTATTACGAAAACAGGGTGGACCAATTTAACTCATTATCGTGTTTTGAGGATTAGGAGTCAAAGGGTGTTGAAAATATCGGATCCAAAACATGATAATGATAAAATTGGATGATTTCGCCCAATATTAATTGGTCTCGCTATGAGTTTTAAAAATCTGGACTCGACTGAGACTAGCCAATATTTTTGCAACTCATAGCTCGCCAGTTAATTATGGGTAAATCGATCCAGTTGTAATCTGTGTGAGTTTGGTGATAGGTTTCCACGTTTAAGGAGGAAAACACCATTGAAAAAGTGAACTTGATTGGTCAACTCCACTTAAAAGAAACCACGTTTATTTTGGTTATATTTGTTTATACGGTATTTTCCTACGGTAATTTGGCCAACGAGATATCCATTGTGTCATACGAAAGTTGTCCCACCAAATGTAATAGTTTCTATGGTAAAATCGGTTCTCGCTGAATGAAATCATGTATGAAATCAGTTATTGATTATTAACACTTTTAAAAAAAAAAAAAACAAAAACTTACATGGTAGCACTGCTTGAAATGTGTTCATAGCTTACAGAAATAGACCCAGTTTCAAAATGGCAAAGATCTAATTCTTTTCCAATTACCAAAGGGTCATTGTTCTAATTTGGTTAGGGGCAATGTGCTCGACATTACATTTTAATTGTGAAGGGATTCAAATGGCAACCTACCATAGGTTATTCATACGGCATCTTGAAACAGAAGAACCATATAGAACACATGGACAAAACTTCAAGTTAGAATTATATAAAATGTGGGTGGGTGTCTTGGCCCATGTTTTTTACCCCATTCAGGTTGGGTGGCATCTGATAGTTCTGTACGATGTTAGCGACGCCAATAGCCCATCCGTATAACAGCTAGGGGGTCGGGGCTCCAGGCTACATATGCAGTAGACACCATTCAAAAAGTCTCGAAGTAGCGTCAAATCTAGCAAGATGAGTTCGAAATTATACATTATGAAATAGATGTAAATTAGAACCCATATTTATGAGAAGAGTTGATTTCTGCATATGTATGGTATGGAGGCATGTCAGCCTTTTGAGCTTTGGGCAATGACTTTGTTTATGTGATAATATAGCCTAGAAAAGGGGTCATCATGAAAAAAAATATAAACTGCAAGACGAAGCCTCAAAATATTTCCATGCTGGATTAAGACTTAAGGTCCGATCGTACTTCCACTGTAATGCAGTGCAGTACTGCTGCACTGCCGATATATCGATCACTTCCTGCTACAACTTGATGTAACCTACTGCAATGTAAGTTAACACGAATTTAACTTTGTTGCAGTACTGTATTGCAGTATGGGTAGAGACTGCTATCCAGGCAATGTAACACACTGCACTGCAGTGTAGTGGAAGTCTGAACGGACCTTTACTCTTCCACGTTGACCTAATGCGGGTTGGAAAGAACCCTGTTACCCAGAGTAATGAGTGCACGTAACAGACCGGGATATATCCTCTACTCTTCGATGAAATATACAACCTATTGTTATGACGTCTCGTAGACGTCAAAGGTCAGAAATACATTTCAAACACAAATAAATGAGCCTTGTGCACAAGTGATCTGAATTTTATATAAAAGAACAGATTTTAATGATTTGTAATTGGTTCAAGAATTTGGCATGTCCAAACAACAATACATAAATCAAAATTACACAATTACACACAATATTCAAGATTATACTTAGTTGTAAACAAGAATATCCACTAATCTCCACAAGAAGCGTTGCAGTTCAACTATGATATGTCCTCACAGCAAAGACTTCAAAAATAGCAGCATGCAAAGTCACGCTAATAAATCCTCAGGTAATATTCCATTGGAATCTTCTCAGTCCTGAAGTTAACTTTTGTCCAGCAGTTCAAGACGACGAGGTTAAATAATTCCCTCGACGACGCTAATAATCCACAGTATATCAGTCCAAGATAATCACCACGATTTCTATCTGTCCACAATTTGGAATCCTACTTTGATTCCCAGCACTTTCGGCTTCAAAGACGACAGTAGAATAATTACAGCACTCTGCTCACATGGAATTGACAATATAATAAACCCTGGCACTGTGTGGAGCATACATCTACCATTATTGTAGATAAAACTAGCTATATAACCATACTGTATAGCTGATTACAACTGCTGACGGCGAGACTTAACTCAAATCTCGGCAAGAGTTCCATATGTACCCCCCTTCAAAGTTCTACATGTAACAAATTCTTTTTCATTTTTGGCCTTAGGGTTAGGGTTTGTTGTTAGTGTAGGCCATAAATAAAAAGGAATTTGTTTCCTGTAGAATTTTAAAGAAGGGGTACATATGGAACTCTTTCCCAAATCTCAAATATATAATGACTTCACACAAAGTTCCCAGTCTAAAAATAGATATTACCTACAGAATCATGCATAAACATAACCTTGCACTAGCTGACCAATTGAAATCCACATAAATTACTTCATCTGAATCATATCACTTTCCATATATAACTTTGTGGGGGAATTCCCTGATCTTACAATGTTTTGATAAACAAGTTGACTCAGTTTCTAAGTTTAGCATTCTTTGGGAATTCCCCACTTCCCCTATTGTGCAATCTAAACAGGTGCACTTTGCAAAAACAAACTAGGGGTATTCCCCTTTCTCTCTTTTATAGTAAACAAAGTACTTTTCCCATGAGAAATCTTTTCTCAAAATAAAATTGAGAAAATAATATTTTAAAAAGTTTAATCAGAAAAATGGAGGCTATATAACACTATACGTGTTCAGGAATGACTCGTTTGACACACAGGACCAATACATGAGTTAATTAGGAAGAACGCATGTGCGGCGCCAGGATGGATAGCGGGTGTTTGGGCACCCACCCAAGAGTTTCAAAATTCAGTAAAAACCGGGGTTTTAAGCGATAAATTATAATAATATTTAATAATAATAATAATAATAACAAACGATTATTATTATTATTAAGCAATAAATTGTGTTAAAATTATTTTATTTACCTAAGATTCGTCCCTGGCGGCAGCGCTGAAAGAACGTGCTTTTTATAGTAAGATTTATGGACTTCTTGAAATGAGTCGAAATGTTTAGTTGAAAAAAGATGCTAATGCAAGACAGCAAATTTGAGGATTCGACTAAAGTCTACTAAATACGGGCGCTATGTCGCTACTATTTAAAAAAAATGTAGCCTTTACACTAACAACTACCAGTTAGAGAACACATGAGCACTGGTGAGAACACATGAGCACTGGTGAGAAATTGGCAATGAAAGCTTTCGTTTTAAGTCATATTGAATTACCGAGACTGGGGAACATTTCCTGTATATAATCGATAAGGTAGGTATTTCGGGAACATTCGCACATACTGTGTAGACGCAAAAGCATCGAAGCTTTTAGTTAAAGCTTTAAAATAATGCTGTTCTGAAAGAGACTTTTAAACGATGTTACCTTTTTACGTGATTTTTGACGTATATAGGTAGTTTTGTCGACGTACGTGTGACAATAGACGTACAATAAACAGGGAGGAGGGAAAACACGGTGGCCCGTATTCCAGAAACTTGTTTAGCTAAACGCAATTTTAGTTTAAAATCGCCGTAATTGCACATTGTTTTTGTAAGGCAAAACGCGTTCGTTTTAAGGGAGATCGACACCAAAAATTTTTTTTTTTATTGAAGATGGTATGAATTCATATTTCGTGCCTAGGATAATTGGTGGGGTGACAAAAAAATAAAAAATAAAAAAAAAACCATTGCATTTCAGTGGCGGCCATCGGGATTTAGGGTCGGTTGAAAAAGAGTTAATCTCCAAAAAGTAGACATGGCTAGAAGACTACATATTTTTTTGGGTTTTTTTTAATGAAAGAGTAAAAGGTAAACTAAAAAAGTATGGAGTTAGTTTGTTTTATTTCGTTTTAATTTTTTTCACAAAAAAAAAAAAGCCAAAAATTGCAAAAAAAATGTTGGGGTCGATTTTTGACCCCAAAATGACCCCCGAAAAAAAATTGAGACAAAAATTAAACACATTAACTCCATACTTTTTTTACACATTACAAAATACACCTGCGAACATTTCAGCCAAATCCATTGAAAAATGGCTGACATTAACTATTTTGAAGAGGTAAAAGCGACATTTTGAAATAAAGCATTTTTAGTATAGAAACACTTATTTTAATTATTATGCAAATTAGGTCAGTAATGATAACTTCTGACTTATACAGTTAGCAAGCATTTGAATTATTATATTTAATGTCACTTATTTCACAATGATGGCACATATACTTTTCGAGATATGATTTTTTAAAGAAATATTTTTACATATCGCCGCTTGAAAAACAATAAAATACATAGTATATTTCACAGCTTGGAAAAACAATAAACAACATAATAAAATTCGTGCAAATCGGTTGACACGTCGCATTTGATTTGCTATAACTTTGGAACGGAAGGTCCGATTTGAGTGGGGAAAAAAGCATTTGGAGCAAAAAACTTTGCTCTTTTATTTAAAACAACAATTAGATAAGTAATATTTTGTATGTTTTTGGTGCAGATCTTCCCTTAAATATTTTTAACCATTTTGCTTACTTAAACGGAAACTTTAAACACAATTAACATCGTTGTTATTTAAAGACGCTAACTTGAGTGTATAAAAGTCCATAATGTGTTTTAATGGTTGAGTGCACAAAGTGTATCATGGCTTTCCGTAGCGTTTAGGGTGATACACCAACTGGACGAGAGTGATATGCACCATTGCTGTTGTCAACTAGACAGTGCAATGAGCCGTGCACTTGACGAAAACACACACTAAAACACTTCTCAAACTAGCCCCGTACCTAGTTTAAATTTCGACGCATTTTGGCAAAGTTAAAATTACGTTTAACTTTAAACCCTTTCTGGAATTGCATTTACTTAAAGGATACGTTTATCTCACATATAAACGGTCGCTTAGCTTAAAATCGCGCTAAACACCTTCTGGAATACGGGCCGTCTTGTTTAAGGCTGCTATCACAGGCGATTACTGTAATATAAACTTTAGTGTAGATTTGAAAAAATATCTGACTTTGATCATGTTTATCCAATATCCAAATAATCGAGCATAATTTACAAATCTTGCATTTCAATTGAGAAGTGTACTATTGTACAGTCATTTAGCCCCTACAAGATGTCAACTTCAAAATAGACCCATGGACATAATTATATAAACAGCCATTGACTGCTTCTGCAGGTAGTCCAAACCATTGCCCTCCTTGACTGGAGACCATGGACTTTTATGTTCCATGGACCTGACATCCGGTGTGTGCAACTTTTAATTCGATTAGAACTAGTGTAAGCTGTTTGAAAGCAGGGTAAACAGTATGCCATAAGGCAAACTGATGCGATACTTCAGATCGCTACACTGGAAAATATTGACTACAATCTCAATAAAAAAAATGCTTAAATTTACACCACTTTGGTCATGATTTTAATCAACATAATCATGGTATTCTTCTATTTACTCCTTCTTTTTAGAGTCTATTGAACAAAATGTCTGCCTGTAATACATATTTCGAATATGAAGGATAATGACTGATGAACATGACAACTGCACAGCAATTCATTTAATATTGCTCAAAAAGGGCATTTAAATCATCTGTCATAACCACCGCCTTGATATGCAATGATGTAAAATGCTGTTTAACATCATCAAAAGAATGAAGACAATATCTGACAATATCAGACATACTTTCGAGGAGTACAACAGATTATCAGCAAAAGAAATGTAATCGAGAAAAGTAACACAAGCTCCTCCTGACTCTAATAAAGGCCCCAACAGTAATTTAGGACTAGCTATACAGCAAAATGAATGTAAAAACATAGGAATTGGCGGCCATTTTGGATTTATGCAAATTAGGCGTACTTCCACCTCTTGGATTTTTTTGGACTTTTAGTATGTCATTCTGGGGACCTTAAAAAAATTCATTGTGGTGAAAGAAATTCTATTGCAATTTTTTCCAGGTCATATCATATATTTCCCAGCCTATAAGGCGTGCGATTTCGCCGAAGTACTCTAATATGAAACATCATGAAGAGGATAGGATGTCATGTTATCGTTTAGATCTCATTGGGTGTATTACGAGGACCAGGTTCCTGTCAGAACAGAATCGGTGACACGAACTTATTGAAAGATTAACACTTAAGTGTTTAAGGTCTTGCACGCTCCTGTTAGTGTATAAGGGGGACCCCCGCTGAAAACCACTTTGCCGATGGATTTTTTTAACCAAAACTCTGGTCATTGATCAACACGACCACATAACGGAAAAAAATAAATGAAAATCTGCCGTACCGATCTAAAATGGCTGTCCGAAAACCGACCTTTACAACGCGCACCCAAGTCTCCCGCCAAAATGGGGAAAAAGAAAACACTTCCCCGAATTTGTTAAGGCATGACCCCAAAACTTATCCACCGGTTAACTGGATGTTCGTGGAGGTCGAACCGTATTCATTTTGTTTATAGTAATACAATCTGGTTCCAACCGGAGCGAACTGCGGAACAGGCGACTAACAGGTGGTTGCGTTTGGAGCCATCCCTAACACACATCAATAAAACCGGTGCGGTGAGTAAACATTGGTGAGGTGGTGTAATTCGAAAACCTTAGGTGTGTACAATTAATAACAACGGTTGCACTACAGCGATATGCAGAGAAAACGAACAATAATACAGTATAGCAACGCAGACTTTGTCAAACATCAGGGTAGAAGACCATTCCAACTGACATGGAGAGATAAGTATTGAAAGTGAGTTTTTGACTTTCTCCCTCACAAACATGTAGCTACATCGATGCTGCTCTTTTGAATTAATGGTATTTCTTTGTTTAAGCACGGTCAAGTAGTAACTCATGCTTTCGTTAGGTTTATGAAAAGTACACCCATTTTTAATCTGCAATTATTTACACCGGGCACGGAATCTATTGGAAGTGTGTTATAACTCTACCTTGATTGTAAAACATATTATTTCAATGGCTCGATCCCTATCGGAAACTAATCCAGCGGCTATTCATAAGCAAAAGTATACACTTTAGTTAGCGAGTATGTAGTATTGAACTTTAATATATACAACCTGGCACAAAAAAAAAAGGTATCTCGGCATGTTTTTCGATAGAGGTGCCAAAGTCAAAGACCATTTTGAAAGTTTTTGAAAATACCACATTGTGTTGCCTAGTCGTGCTTTTATTTAATACCTGACTTGTAAAAAAAGCGTGCTAAAATGGCCCTGCTGTGTCTGGAGATGAATGCCCGGAAAAGACGACAAACCCCCCAAAACCAAAAGTTGCGTAGTTTTGGGGATTTTTTCAATGGGCTGCGTGTTTTTGTGTAATGGGACACGAAAACGCGGACCACAATAAATATTGCAAGAGGCTGGTTGCTCCGCTCATTCAGTCGAAGACCTTCTTGTGAAAAATCAATACACACCGTATTATTGCGTTGTACCACACAGTGACCATTGGAAAAAATCCAAAAAACCTGAAACTTTTGGGTTGGGGGGTTTGCCGTCTTTCGGCCACTCTATCTCAGCCAATTTTTTGTTGCACGATTTTTTCTTTTTTACAAGCGAGGTGTTAAAATGAAAGAGCAAGGCAACAGGTAACCAAAATGTATATTCGGTTTTGAAAAACTGTCAAAATGTTGACTTTGGCAAAATAATGATCGAAAAACATGCCGAGCTTACTGTTTGTGAAGGTGTATTACGCTAAACGCTACAATACAATCATGTAAAAAGTAGCTGGAAATGCAAAATATTCCATAATTACTTATAAAAACTTGAAATACAACCCGAACTTTTGTGGGCTCTCCCCTCCGTGAACAAAATGTTGGTTCTATCGGCGAGCCGGTGTGAAAGTAATCATAGTCCGGCAGGTAATTTTATCACAGTCCGGGCTCCATAGACGACAACGGAATAAAGCGTGAAACTAATGTTGCGTGAAGAGTCAACTGAATCGATTGCCCTATTGTTCACCATTGTTTCCGGACTGTTAGCCCGGAGGACCATATCTGCTGCCACACCGGGACACATTCACACCGAAAAAGGTCAACGTTTTGTATCCCACAATAAATCCTGGCTACAGGCCTCATGACCAACATGTACGTCTGAATTGATGAGACGGTAAAGTGTGAAGTGATAACAGTGTGCATGACTTGACAGTGCTTGACAGAAGCGGTGTGATCGAACAAAACTCTGATATCGAGAACAGTGAAATGCTATAGGTTTATGTATTTACATGAATGGATCAGTTACCGCTAGGTCCTTGGTCTTGCGCCTCAGCTGTCAATATGTAGTACTATGAGTCAGGGCCTCAAACGTTATCGAAATAAAATCTGTGGTGTAAAAACGTCTCATTAATAGCTGGTAACATAGGGACCCTCAAAATTTGTTTTCGTGCTTGCCGCTTTACGCGTGGGATTTTTTTTAATTCTCTGACTTTTAAATGCGCATCTTTTCATAACAAAAACAAATAATAAAACCGGCCAAGCTGTTAATGAGTTAATTAGTGAGGGTCCCATGGAAAGCCCCCCCCCCCCCCGAGCACTAACGAAAGTCAGCTTAGAATATTAAAAAAAAAAATCAAAAAACCAAAAAAAATGTTTTTGCTGATATATGTTTACATATATAAGCAAACAATTAACGGTAATATTAAAAATAATTAACCCTTTATGTGCTGAAAACAAACAATTTCATTGTGGACGTTGCTTAACCGTTACTGTACAAAGTCTATGGGAAAAGGACGTGTTAAAAATACAGGATGCCTAAAACTGCAAGTTTTGTGTTCAATATATGTAATTTGGGTCTTCTAGAGCAGATATCAACATAAAATAAATTTTCCAAAAAGTTTGATGTAAGCGCAAGGCTCATTTGAATTTTCAGTCTTTTTGCCTATTTTTCGCGTGTTTTGAAAACAATGTTTTTCCCCTAATTTGCAGCCCAAATTAAAAAAAAATCATTTTAATTGCTGATTTGGGTTGTCTTATGACCCTTCATATTTGGTATAAATTTCGTAAAAAAGTTCCCTCGGGAAAGTGGTTTCCTTAGGGGGGTCCATGGACCCCACACCTTGGGCACTAACAGGAGTGAAAACCCCTTGGTCACTTAAGTGTTAAAGTAATTATAGCACGTTTTTAAAACACGCCCAATCTTCGAAATGTTTGAACTGTTACGATGTGTCGTTGACGCCAAGGTCAGTTAATGAGCCTAGTGCACAAATGATCTGAACTTTATATAATAACACTGCTTTATAATTATTTTTATCAAATTAAACGGTTCAAGAATTTGGTATGTCCAAAACACAATTACAATGGCAATAAAGATGCACTCAATGTCCGTTCACTTTCACGTGGTGACCAGTATTATGAGCTTTGCAGTTCATCGATGATATGCCTTTACAGCGAAGACTCTAAAATGACAACATGCAAATCATATAAATCCAAGGAATATAATGAATGGGAAGGGGCCGAAAAAATGATTTTTTTTTGGGGGGGGGCTTAACATATCTGCTTACCCGTTTCAACTCTGGTGATTATGTATAGATAATATTAACACATAGGCAGTGGCTTCTGAGATGGCGCGGTGATTTGGGAAGCTGTCTCAAAAACTACTGGCATAAGGCTGAGCTTGTCTGGACTTACTTGAATACATTGTTTATGTTTATTCTGAAAGTGTTCTGCAAAATACGTAATTTTAAATAAAGGGGTAACTGGTCATGATCATCGCAATATAAGTATGTCGATAATCCCTAAGCGCCGCCACGTAACCACAATAACATACCGTATACACACAGTGACTGATTGTCAAAAATGATAACTGCTGGCTATTCGTGTCAAAAACGGTGTGTCAAAATCTGTCAAAACTATTAAATTGGACAAAACTATTTTCAGTCAGATTTAGGAGAACAAGCCTTGTAGATAACGCATTTCTGAAGCCGTAAGTCATAACAGACTACCGAGTGGGCAATATTGAATTACTCCATCTTCAAAAATGGACCTCATTACTGCTCCGCTGTTGAGTCTCCAAATCAATCGTTATTGCATTCCAGGGCATATATTTCCTATTAAGTAATCCAACCATCTTAAAAAAACATTTTGCTCTTCAAAAATACCTGTTTCCTTTTGTATAGCCCTATTCGGCTTACATGTCCTTGTGAAAACAAACCTATAGCCTCTTAAATTATATCCTTTATTTCCAAACATATCGTGCTAGAGTATCATCTGATGACAAGACATAAAGGTGACTGACCATTTCGCGTGGAGCGTGAAACTAGAACCCTCTGCCTCAACGAGCAACATGCAATTACCATTTACATATGAATGTCTTGACATGATTTATTGACTCCAGAGACATCGTTTACAAAGATGGTCATATCAGTACTGGTCACTACTATATATTACAAGTAAATCCCTTAAGAAATGAAAGTTCATTATCAGTAGACAAGCGGCTCTTATAAGCAATCAATAAAGTGACCTATCGTCCTTGCAGAGAGAGGTTTGCTGCTAGGGTGTCACAGAAAATCCGCAGCTTTTAACGGGACTAGATTTTCTATTTGGAACAGCGTAGTGTATTTCTTGATTACATTATTGTTAAGTTTAAATCTTTACTTCCATCCTGTCAAACATGCAAAATGCAAAAGAAGGCTGGTCTGGGACAAATTCAAACTAGTTTAAGGACGCTTGTTAAATAAAAGTATATTTGAAAAGTGGAATTCGAAAAGTACTCTTTCAAATGAAAGCTAGAGTTTTAATATGTTTCAGGTATTCCTTAAAAAATGTAATGCCAATTTTGTGAATTTAAAATTATTTGATTAGTCAATGTTATATAAAAATACAATATTTACCCTAACAACATTTTTCTTATTTTGAAAAACCTTTGAACTTTGTTTCAGAACTAGATTCATTCCGGCAAATTAAGCCAAAGTATTTTGGCGAATTTTTGCGTAACTGATATTTCATGTCAGAATGCATTCTGAGAAAATGACCGAGTCTTGACGGACGTAATTAGGTCCAGTTTCAAAGGCCGGTGAAATCGTTGTCCGAAGTGCTACATGCACCATGTCATCAAAGAAATATGAAGCCCGTGGGTTACAGTTTGTAATCCTAACCCACTTGTAAAAACCTACCGCCTGTCTTCTCACTTCAAGAGTGACCTTTTGACCGGCTGATCTAAGAAAAACATCAGAGAGCATTCAAAGTAGTATATCTGGCATGAGAATTAAACACCATTCAAGCATCATTTGCAAAATTGACAAGTATTCAGTTCATGAATCGGCACCACAAAAATGCTTCAGGTCGTCGCCAAACTGTATGAACCACCTCCGGGAACCATTGCACATATCTTAATAATCAGACAAGCCCTGGGAGACAACCCAAACGTGCCAACTGCAGGGTATGATTGCCAACAGATAAACAGGTCATCGCCCAACAGAATCACTACGATCGGCTTCAATGGCATCTTGTTGGGGCAGCAGATGCATAACTTTTTTGAGGATGACATGGCATCAAGACCATGTGTGATATCGTCCCTGGGCAGGAAAAACCTCATATGTGCATTTGACCTCTAAAATCAAAACATCATATGTAGCAAAAAGTGCGTAGGATGTTTTGTAGACACGATTGATTGAATTACATTTCATTTTATTACGCCCAAAGAGAAGTATTTTCTTAGTTTTAATGATACAGTAGCGAAATCTATTTGAAATTAACTATACTGTTTGATTCATTGTGATTTCTGCTTCATATTTGGGGCCCACCTTTTCAGGAGATGAGGTTTTGAATTTGATCTTTGAAGTTACGTGTGAGATTCTCCTGTCCAGCGATGATATGTTTTGCAGGCAAGTACACCATTACTTCATGTACATGTACTTAGAACGTACTCTGCGATGCTGACTCTGGTATTAAATTTCCCGATTTTTGCGGGTTGAAACGGTCATTTTATTCGTGGCGTTTCCTTTAAGATGACAGATCATGACACTCATAACACATTTCTGCCAATCTTCTTCATTCGACAACCTTTACGCAAATTTTTTTTTTTTTTTTTTTTTAATAGGTTTCCAGTTTATTTTGAAAATCTCCCCAAAAATATAAGAGACAAGCTTGTCATTAACCTAAATGGCTTCCTTTCCAGCCTCAAGTTTCATCTAAGAGAAAACAGTTGGTAATTTCCAGTTTTTTTTTTTTAGTTTTTCATGTGCAATATATATTTCTTAATTTATCAATCAAGCATCATGATTTGTGTTGGATTGTTCGTAGTTTTTCCACTGTTTTCTGTTTCTTCTCTTCTTCTGTGTTGTTGAGTAGTTTTGGGGTTAGCCACTTTGATAGTGTCAAATGCCACTATTTGGTCTATCCCCGCCAGGCTACTTTTGTCTGTCCCTTTGTTTTGTACCTCTAGTGGAAATGCTGCGGACTCTCCTTTGCAGCTATGATGCTTCTCTATTCTTCTGGGTGGTTTATCTAAATTTTAATATATTGCAATTTAATGTTTATCCTTTTATATGTATGTTTTTTATGCTGGCAAATAAAATGAAATGAAAAATGAAATGAAATGAATTTTATTCCATAAGGTTTGTCAGGATGTCACCTAGAAACACCAATTTATTCTATCGAGCAGCTCCGGATGCCTTTCTCTGTTACTCATGCCGTCAAATTTCCTAATAGCTAATTCAGTCAATTATAACATAAGATATTTTTCCATCGTCAAGCGGAACTGGATGAAATTACTATTTTCCTATCAATCTATCAAAGGGTCTGGTCATCGTTGCGTACTAAACTTATAGAAATACCGTGAAATGTCGCTTTTGTGATTCTCTTCTTAACATCGTTCATGCGAAGACCAAAATTATTAAAGACGTCGCTATTTATCACATTAAAAACCTGTGTTACAGGCCCCATTAAATTCTTGCATTTAACTAGAAGTATTACCCAGCTGATATTTTTCATTCAATTTGCAAATTGAAAACGCTTTTATCCACGATCACCTCGGACATGAAATGTTTTGATGGCAATCTCACTGACAAACCTTAATTTGTTCTTACTTGCCTGAGATTGACAGTTTTATACGAATCTACTTCTGATTTTATGCAAATCACAGGCATACATACACTTTAATATTGTCATACGTTCCGTTACGGACTGCAGGGCAAACAGTCGAGCTATGCAGACATAACCCTTAGTTCTCGGTTCCCGTATATCTTGGAATAAAAAACAAAGTACAGATAGATAGTGTTCCCAGACCAAGTAGATTCTGACTTTTTAATGTATCTGGGCATGTTCAATACCGATTGAATATGTAGATAACACTAAGTTTAAGGTCGTTTACCTTTATTAAGTAGCATATATATACAATCACAATGTGTTTGGTGGAAGAACCAAGTGATGGTGGACACTTTTGAGGTTATTTTAAGGATATCATCAATGCTGCTGGTCAAACGAAATCGTGGGAATCTCGCCAAATTTAAAGCTATCTTGGTAATGTAACTTTATACCATTTCAAAAGAGGAGGGCGAATCCGTTTTAGATTTTATAGAGAAAAGGCCGGCCGGTGTGTAAAGAAGTTGGCAAATTTCTATTCCCTACGACAAATCAATCATTGCTTCTCCCCGTATTAATCTTAGTCGAACTCATAGCGCACACACCGTTATTATTTAGACTTCGAGTTACTTGTAAGAAGCAACTAGCCACCTGAGTGTCCTCAATGTCGACCTTGAGCAAATGCCAACCTGTCATGGACTGTAATTGTCCAGGGCCAATCAACGGACATGAATGGATTCATCGATTGCGTCAAATATGTATTTTTGCAACAAGATGGCGCTACGATAGTACAAGTTGCGACCGGTCCACAATATTAAGGCCATAAAACCAAACCTACTTCTGTCAAAATACATCGGTGTCAATACTGTCGCCCGGAAAGTGAACATTATTCGGTTACCTTGCGAGAATATAATACTCTAGGCTCAAGCCATATAAGAAATGATAATAAGTAAAGCAACAGCGATAACTTCATTCATTCCAGTGAATTTTGCATTTCCTAAGCAAAAATAAAACAAAAAAACGTGCTTGGTGTATCCACAAAATGTCCATCGATACAATGGAGCAATTGACATAATAGTGAATGGCAATAAACTAAATTCATATTAAACGCCTTCAGAGTGAGCATTGTGTTATAACAAGGTGAATAGTCGTTGTAATTCATTCATGCTACGCGCGTGTGTTAATGAAAGGAATTTCACATTTTAACTGGGCTAATTGTTGGAGCATATTAACCTGGACGACTGAGAAATTTCTTCTCCACCTGGGTCGATTGCCTCTGTACGCCCCTGGATATATAGTACTTCCAAATGTAAAATAAACTCACACTAAACCTAAATCCCAACCAAACATTAGCCCTGAACAAACTCTCACCATATTCATAAACTACAACGACTATATATGTAAATTCGATTCGTAAAAATACGATAGCCCGCGTGTTATTGCAAGCTAAAATGTAATAAAGTCACAGCGCGGACGCGTTCTTAGCAATGAGTTGCCTAGATAACCAATCAGAAAAGTGATTATGATTAAAAGAAAACGCGTTGCTTGCAATACCTTAGACCCTTTTAGCTTGTCATAAGTATGAGCGCCAGTACAGAATCATACAACGGAGTGTCCTAATGTTTTCCGACTTAAATATATTTTATACTACACACATCATTGTTTTTTTGGTGTCGTCTACAAAGTCGTGCGTTCTATTCGTAATGTCTATGGAAGCTAAGACCACTCTGTGGGACTGGGTTTCTTTACAAGGGCAAGGAATGTATGCAATCAGTATAAGCACCACTGACTTCTACACATGGATAGCGGGCTGCCACAAAAGTGAATGGTTGTCGAGTGTGAAACATAAGGAAGTTGGTTTTTGACTATCCAAGAATGAGAAACAATGCCTCCACCTGCTGGCGCATATCCACACAGATGTTCTATGGTTGACAGGTTGTCTGCATTGTTTCCCGCCATATTGTATAGGTCAAAAACCAACTTCCTGATGTTTCAATCGGCAAACACAGACCCGCTATCCATGAGTTGAGGTCCGTGATAAAGCACGCTCACAGCGGTTCCGTGACTTATCTCATGACATCTAAGCCTAAACAGCGGGAGCGTTCAAAACGATACACCTTACACATCCGAAAGCTGTCTTTGAAAGCATCGTTGATTTTCTCCCGCCAATTCCGACGCATGACAGTTGTGTCTGTGAGGGTTTGCGGTATTCAAGCAATAGTGTTCCACTTAATATAACTGTCAATGATTCGGTAAAGGGAGAAATCAAGAGAGAAAGAGAGAGTGTGAGAATTGAGAGGCGAAGATGCAATGGAGCAGGCATTGGACACAATAGAATATCATGTGACATAAAAGAAAAACGAAGAAACAGAAAATGGGGAAACAAATAGCCCAACTACCTAAAGGTTAACTGTCGATGCATATTGACACAATAATGATGTGAGATGCAAGACACATCGTAAATAAGAAAAATGTTGAAAACAGGGCATTTTTGCCGGTCGGAAACCATGATTAACGTGTCGTCTCTTTGCATACAATAAACCAAACTGTGCATCCAAAAAAATCGAGACTACACAACAATAAACAAATGCATATTCGTTTTCGTTGTAATGAAATTGACCCGCGGGTTGTTTTAACAACATGCATTGCAACAAAATGTTTGAAAACAACATTTTTTTATGTGTTTTAGTTAACAGAGCGTCCTGCTTTTTAACTACACGACCATGGTATTTTGTTGTTTCCTGAGTAGCACATGCGTGTGCATAATAACATTTAATGGATGTAGATACCAAAAGCGGTGGATGGCTTAAGCTATCTGTGTGGAATAATATTTTTTTTTAATATCATCATATTAAAATTGCTTCAAAAACATGTCTGATTTCTAAGCATGCTTTTTTTATGTCAAGGCTAATCTAGGCATTAACAGCAGTTATCTAATTAGCAACGCTGACGGATTGGTGCCAAGATAGCGATTAACCTCCCTTTTGAAACTCTGCAAGTCACTGGCTTGATGCTACTTGAGCAGGAAGGGCATTCCATAAGCCTACAGAGAATGGGAGAAATGATCTTCTGTGGGAGGCCAAGTTAGACCTTGGGACTTTCACAGCAAGATCATGAGACCTGCCTGAGCGCCTAAGGCGAGGATCAACTGAAAGCAGCTCAGGTAGCAGCTGGCTGTGGAGATCTGGTGCTTGTCCATAAAACATGCGGTGGAAAAGAGTGACAATTCCTACTGATCTGCGATGACCAAGTGGTTGGATGTGATGAGTGGCGAGCTCACTTTCGGGGATACCAATGATGGAAATGGCCCGTCTCTGGATTGCATCTAGTTTTGATAGTGAAGTGGGTGTTGCTCCACACCATGCTGAGCTTGCATATTCCATGTAACATTTAAAGTAACATTGAAAAACGAATGCGTATATGTTCAATAGAATAGTTAAGAAGAAAAGTTATGTCCCAAAAGATATCTATAATCGAACGCAAACAGTTAGTTTAGCCATTATAGTGATTTCGAATCGCCAGTAGCAAACCTTAGAGGTATGTGATTTGAATGCAAATTTGATCTGCTTTATTCCATCACGATAAAAGGTCATTGAAAAGTCATTTCATATACTCAAAGCGATTTACTTTTCCAAAGTGATTTCAAAGAAGCTTTATTTTTAATCCCATCATGAAATCGCTCAATATAAAGTAATTTCTTATCTTCTAATCATATCTATTGCAAAGCGAGTTGAATGTCAACGTTCAGGTTTATTTCATACAAGAAGAAAAAACCTTTAAGCGATGCAAAATAAAGCATTAAAGCGTTTTGTTTTTTTACATTTCTTCTGTGTGTAAAATGGATGAATATATCATTACATATCCCGAGCGGAAAATATATTGATACACTGTTCAAACTAAAATAAGGGTCAAAATAAAGCACCCTTGCCAACGTTGATTGTGACATCATGAAGGTATTATCAGCATTTTGTTTATTATGTCACATGATCTGTCAGTTTCTGAGCCAATAGACATGTAAACCATGTGAAAAGTGCTTAAACTGTCAGGAACCATAAGACTATTATCCTTACTAAAATGTTTCTTTGTCCTGCCATTGTAAAACATATTGTTATATTAGCCTCCATTGTGTGATTAAAAATATTATTTTATTTTCTCAATTTTATTTGAGAAAAGATTTCTCACGGGAAAGTACATTGTTTGTCAGGAAAGAGAACATGGAATTCCCCAACATGCTAAATTTGGAAAATGAGTCAACTTGTTTGCGCAATCCTGATCATGCAGTTGTTATTTACTATATTGAGCAAGTACTATAAATAGCTGAGGGGTTTTTCAAAGCTTTGTTGCAAAACACAACATATTGCAAAATAGGTATTTTCACATGTTATTAATGTAAGATGATGCAATGCAGATGGTGTAATTTATGTGAAATATGATCGTTCAGTGCAAGGTTATGTTTATACATGATGATGCTGTAATGATTACAATTAGAGATAGGGGAATCTGGTTGTGAAATCATTATATAAGGAGAGATTGGAGAGGTTAGATGGGCCAACAGTAGTAGTAGTGGGCCATGTTAGGAGCGTCCATATCATAGATACACGCATACTCAGTTGAATAAATCCTGACACCACCACAAGCCATTATCATTGACTTGTTGGCCACACACAGTTGTGGATACGCTAAGAAGAAGCTAGTTTTGATCTGCAATGAGTGGCAGACCTGTACAGTACATGGTGCCAGGATTTATTATAATTTTCAATTCCACGTGAGCGAAGTTGCTATAATTATTCTACTGTCGTCTTCGAAGCCAAAAGTGCTGGGAATCAAAACAGGATACCAAATTGTGTACAGAACGAAATCGTGGTGATTATATCTTAGACTGATATACTGTGGAATATTAGTGTCGTCGAGGGACTTATTCAACCTTGTCGTCTTGAACTACTGGACAAAAATTATCTTCAGGATTTCCATGGAATATTACCTGGGGATGTATAAGTGTGACTCTGCATACACATCATCGTTGAACTGCAACGTTTTTTTTAACTGTGGACATAAGCTGTCACTTCTGGAAGAACTTTGTGTAAGACTAACACTGATGACTTAATTTTGTTAAAACTGATGACTTAATTTTGTTTTGGGACATACTAAATTCTTGAACCAATCTGAATAAAATAATTAAATCTGTGTTATTATATAAAATTTAGATCACTTGTGCATAAAGGCTCATCTTTTTTTTGAACAGTGTAGATCGGTGAGATAATCTTATTATGCAAATCCATTAATAGTTTCTTAAAATTAGTGCAATTGTGTATCGCTAATGATAAAGAGGGGTAACCAGATTTACACCTCCCACTCACACACACACACACACACACACACATAATCACACACTTCATATCATCATGTAGGCAGTTAAAGTTCAATTTTAGACCTGAGAAATGTTCCTTCAGGTCAAAAGGGTCCACAAATGTAATGAACCACCTGTTCTTTGGGCTATTGTGAAACATTTTTTGTCTTTTAATATCACAGCCATTTGAGCAATCTTGCTACAAACAAACAATCAGTTGATTGTGCTCATACACTTCTGTGCGAAGTAGAAAATAATACACCATTAATTTTGTGGTTTTCAATTTCAATCTTGAATTGAAAAAAATGCAGTCAGACTTGTTCTATGACTTATACAGATGGGGGATGTCAAAAAGGAGAGGGAGTGTGAGTGTTTGGAAGAAGCCGGTGTGGACAACATTCAGCAGAAAGCTTTAATTTTGGTGTCGGGCCGTGATTTTTGTTCTGTTTTGTTCTTGTTGATTTCCATCACACCCGCCTGTCTTTTAAAAGCATCCATAATTCTGTTTATCCTACAGGTTCAATGTGCTCTGAGTATGCACTTTTGCTACCCAGACTTAATTTTAACTTCGTCACCCGTTATTTCCCGTTTTTGTGTTGGTTACGGAAAAGTTCTGTACTACAACCCTGACAATTACACGTTATTATCCCACAGCGTTCACCGGTTAAGTGTATTATTGCAGACCGCTGGTAATTAACCTTGCTAGTCTAACAACAAGTCCGCCTTCGTCTATGTTCAGTAGAATGCCGCACGATACAGATTGTACTTTTTCCCTCCGACACTAATCAGCAGAATGGCACATTAGGGTTTCACATACTGAGTTGACATTGAATACCACGATGCACTCTACGAGTACCTATGGATAGCATAACAGGCTAGTATTGGTTGCTCTTATATCGTGCATTGCTTGCTTGTATATTGTGGAGATGACAGTATTCACTTAATCAAGGCGGAGTTCTAGTTTCAATTGTATCTACCTGGGAGAAGGGTGGTTTGTGAAATATATATATCCACCAGGATCGCATTTCATGAGCAAAGGACAGTCTGACCTCAGAGATATTCATCAATGCATATAGGGGCGTGTCGTTTATACTCTTTCTAGTGAAAAATGTTTTAGGGGTCGCTTCATCAGCGTTACTGTCATCACTGTCGGTCACTGTCATCGTGCGATTGACCAAGTAGTCTCAGACGTCACATGTTGGAAGTTACCATGCCAAAACAGGGGTCGTCGCCCCTTTAACTACATTGATGTGATTGCTCGAGACATCCAGCAGGATCCATCTGACATCCCCAACCTAATGACAAACAGGGACATTTGGCGCTACATGGTGAACAGCATCTCGGCTGCGGCCGTTAGATAGATAGATAGATCATCAGCGTTAGACCTGCATATTTATTTGTTTGTTTGTTTGTTTTTTTTTTGTTTGTGTGTTCTTTTTTTTGGGGGGGGGGTTGTTTGGGACATTTTAATACCGACTCAAATTCGATAATTGCCTACAGTGGCATAAAGTGGACAAGATCAAGTCGCATAATAGGAAATGAAACTGTGTTGTGGACTTGACTGCATTCAGGCTTACATTAATACATAGACCACAAAGATGCAAGCAATGGCTTTACATTCATATTAGTACAGAGATAAAGGCTTACATTTGTTTCGATTTCTAAAACATTATCTCTATTTCTCTTCTTTATCTTGATTTGTCGTGATATATATTAAAAGCCGTGATCTTACCATAAAATCTACTATTACTATGTAAACACAAAGGCACTTATGATATTAGCAATACTACGTGGACTAAAACGTTGAACGTGCACTAGGGGGATTGTGATTTAAATGTTATCAAAATATCGATCCGCTAATTTCTTTCCACAAGTGTGCACGAGTAATGATAGGATTTTTTCGGCTGAACGAGCAGGGGAATTTGGTCGTACGAGGCTAGTCAAACAGCATGCCAGACCTATATCTGTGCATGGTATGTAGGATACCTTTGTTACTCGTCTCACGTGAGATTTTCTAAAGTGTGCCTGTCGTGTGCAAAATGATTATCGAACAATATATCATAGCGTTCATGTCATGTTGTACTTACGTCTATATAATGCCTACCATTATATGGGCTTTCAGATTTGTTCTGTTTTTGTTTTTACAACCGTACATTGATATAAATTCCAACGGTTTACCGAAGACTAAAATCCAACAAGCTTAACCTCGAAAGTGCGGCCCGTTTATCTGTTGATCACCATCACGTTTGGGCAGATGTTCGTCTGAAGACAACGGTACAAATGCGATGAAAACCCTCCGGGGAAAATTCCCCTTCTCGTTCGGTATGCTCTTTCCCTCAAAAGCATGTACCTTATAATTATGAATTGTGGGCTAATACGGGTGCTAAGATGGTGTGCAAAGACGCCATTGCAGTTTCAAATTAGATAATTACAAGCGTGAGTGCATGGAACTATTAAATCTTCCGATTTATTGGATAAAGGAAAAGTCCGTTGCAAGGTGTAGCGGTCCAATGCAAAAACTAAAGGTTAACGAGTAGGTATATTGTTTTCTTTGATTCACACTCACAGCATCTACATAAATGCACGTAGTCAATAATGCTGTTTGCTGAATATTTTTTTCTATATTTTTTTCCAAAAGTGCATTTAAATGCAGTTAAGGGACATTAGGGAAATATAAATGCGTATTACTCTTATATTCGCACTTAAATACCATTTCTCATTTTCAGCTAAATTATATAACGGAAATGGACTTGAACGTTTTTTGTTTCTATGAAAGAGGAACTGATAAACGAGATGTCATAAAGCAAAAGATCGGGGAGCAAAAGTAACCACAGGTATATTGTATAAGTGGCATTTCGTTGTAATATTACAACGTTTAGATTGTTGAGGGCAACAAAGTCGTAACTGGTAGATACGTCTATGGTGCACTCAACGGGAAACTAGTTATATACACTCTAAATTTTGCAACGGATAATGTAGTTATGTACAAATGTTTGTCCTAGTTGTTTTACTCTAAGGATACTATGTAGCCAAAACTTGGAACTTTGAATAGACCTGTTTCAAACAGCTAGTGTTTATATGACATCGTATATAAAAAAAAAAAAAAAAAAAAAAAAAAAAAAAAAAAAAAAAAAAAAAAAAAAAAAAAAAAAAAAAAAAAAAAAAAAAAAAAAAAAAATGTGTGTGTGTGTGACAACTATGTGTGTGTGTGTGTGTGTGTGTGTGTGTGTGTGCATGGGGGTGTGTGTGTGTGTGTGTGTCACTAACACATAGTTGTCCCGAATATACAAGCACATACATCTCAATCATAATATTTAGTTGTGCCTGTATAATAACTGAAAAGTATATGTGCCTTCAGGTTTGACCCAATGGCGCCAAGGGTCATTTTGTAAAACATATTCATCGCAGTATACATGAACATATTTATTCAAAGTTCTTTTGGCTGCATATCGTCACTAGAGTTTAACAAATGGTTCAACCATTTGTACACAATTACCTTATCCGTTGCAAAATTTAGAGTGTAGATACGCCATTTATTATTTGTAAAGCGATGGTTTTTAACAAGGTGTGTAAACAAAAAGTCTCCAATTTTTGGGTCAAACGTGCACTTTCCATTTTTTCATGCTAATTTTTGGCAAGAAAATCCTTAATAACTATCAAAAACGACCTTCTTCCAGTACTCCAGTACTGTGTAGATCTTACGTTGGTTTAGCTTAAGTGAGAGGTTTCTTTGCATTATTGTATGTTACCTAACAAAATGCACTTTTCACCTATCATTTAAATTTAAAATGTTTCGGAATTCCAATCCATAATTTCAGATGTATAGTATTAACCATGTGATTTGGAATATGAAATAAGAATTCTTTTAATGAAAGGTCATTTGAAAGTCATTAGTTAAGCTTCGTTTTCTATATCATCGGCAAACCAAATTCTAAAGCACTGGTCTCGCCAAATCCCATATATATGCCAGATTGATTTGCATGAATGTCTACAATTTTATTTTATCCGCGACATTAAGCAATATTATTTTAAAAGCAATTTTATCACCTTCATCTAGTTATGGCCGTAGTGGAATAAATCGCCTGAACACAATCAATAAAGTAAAATGCATTTTGGAATAGTTGCTTATTTTTTTCCATTTATCTTAAAAATAAATTGATTGCGAGCTTTAAAGGTCTTTTCTTAATGTCAAAGGAAGTCAACAAACAATGTAATATCTTCGGAAATCGCGATATCATCGTTTAAAATTTCCGCAAGGCGTGAATTGTCCACTTGTCTTCTACTAAAACTCCAATCTGTTACCATACACGAAAAGGGTCATTTTAAAACGTAATTTGCTATCCCTAAAGGCGTTACTGTCCGTAGAATATACAAGCAAGATGTACATCTGCAAAACAAATTTAGAACGTGTGTTATTTGACACGGAGTCTATGTTCGTCCACATGTCGGGGCCCACTTGGGGTGATTGGACATTTTAATCTTCCTTTGTGCGATGAACTGCCTGCTGCATTTGTACGAATGAACATGCTTTGGTCTATAGCATATAATCTGCCAAAGGCTTTGACAAGATGAGAGATTGTCATATGGAATACTATACTTAGACTTAGAGTCTAGCGCCTTACTTAATGTACAATATTGGACATCTCACACTACATCCAAGGCATGGAAATATAGAAGTACGTTAGTTATTGTTGATCAAAGCATATTATTATTATTATTAATATTGCAATCTTGAATGGGGTTGTCTTGTACACAGCAACGTTTCGGCTTAGGCCATTGAAATGAAATATCTGGGCGTAAACTTTTCTGGTAGTTTTATTTTGCATTACGACAAACCTGTTTCGGTCTTATCCTTAATGGAAAATACGTCTCATCAATGTTTTTCTCATGAACATTAGACTATTATAGTATGGATTTTAAAAAGAACCAGTAGTAAA
Organism: Ophioderma brevispina; assembly: GCA_023653785.1. Classification (NCBI taxonomy): domain Eukaryota; kingdom Metazoa; phylum Echinodermata; class Ophiuroidea; order Amphilepidida; family Ophiodermatidae; genus Ophioderma; species Ophioderma brevispina. The sequence continues at coordinate 101,608 of JAMKCH010020823.1, read as the reverse complement.
GGACAATAGTCGTTATTGCAGACGTGGTTGCTTTTGGAAAACACAAAACACGTTACCACTCCCCTAAAAAAAGGTAATTCCTCTTCGACAATGGATATAGGAAATTATTATATTGTCGTTATCATCTAAAGAGAAGCATGACAATTGACGAACAATTGTTTTCGCGGTGGCCGATTTACGTGTGATATTTTTCGCTGATTTTTTTTTATTATTATTATCTGACTTTGAACTATGCTTATTTTCATACTAGATATAAAATCGACCCTACCGTTAAATTGAGTTATAGTAGATTCAACCCATCGTGCCACCGGAGGAAAAGTTCTGGACAGCGTCGATTAGTTGGGAGATGGGTAAAATATATTGCCCGAATCACCTGCTTAATGAAAGAACTAAGATAATGTGCCCTTTCATATTTACATAGAGAGTACAAAGACGTTTGTGTTCCTTTGTATTCAAAACACGGGCGCTCAAAAATCTGCAGTGATATTCAACTCACCTGTTACATTGAAGGCCATTGAAGCAAATACGATTAGTCAGAATCAAGTAATAGAGTCTTGTTCACTGTATGAATGGTGTGGAAGAATTAGAAGTTGGCAACACCTTTTCGGCTTGGTGTTGCCGAATTTGGTAGTTGCGGTTTGGTGATGACTTGGTCGTAGATCTGATCAAGCTTGTACGCCCCCCTCGTCTTTGTTCATAGTGTGCTTCCCTCTGCTACGGATCCAAATGGCTTCTTTCAGCCACCGTGTGGTTTTGTTTTGTTCCTGGTCAATGATCTTGACCTCATCCCACCCTATGACATGATTGTTGGCGGCTACATGTTCAGTAATGGCTGACTTAAATGGGACGTTATTGGACGATTTTCTTTGGGCCCTGGTATAAGCGTTGGCGCTGAATTTTTCAGTTTCTTTTTGATGTTCTGTAAGTCTAATTCGGCAACACCAAGCCGAAAAGGTGTTGCCAACTTCTAATTCTTCCACACCATTCATACAGTGAACAAGACTCCTGATAGGATAGTCGAAATATCTGAGTGAGTACTACAATTGTTTTCCTGGATTTGTTGTGAGAACACTCTATTACTTGATTTATGAACAATCCTGATGAATCTATTTACCGATTAGTCAGAATGTTTGAGAGTTAATGATAGCTATAAATGCGTTTATGTTTTCTTTAATGATTTTTCATTAAGCACAGAATTGATTTTTCTCTTCTATATCGGACTACATGCTTCAATAGATTTAGCGTGGAATTTTAATTTGTCTCCACTGCACATCCCCTCATTCGATGCTAATACCTTCGGAAAAGTACTAGAGGTGACACGATGGGTTGAATCTACTATAGTCAATTAGAGGTATGGTCACTATATGTTGGAATACCAGCTCATTCTGTGGATTTAGCTTGTACTCTGCGCGTTACTATTCCATTTCATCTGTGAGTGATCAACTTAGTGGTGTTTAACCTATTAAACACCACTAACAGTTAACTGTTTGAGCATTTATTGGATTATTGTACACGGTTATGAAATTTCAGCTCAGCGAACAATGTATCCTTCCAGAATGCAAATATAATAGGACAACCGGGTAGTGAGGGTACTTAAAGCCACTGTCAGCGATTTCTTCACAATGTAAACAAATCGCGCATCCTATTTTTCATCAAAGTTAACTTGTTTGCACTGTTGTATTGGAAATTGTTGTAGTAAAGACCCCTGTAAGTTACTAAGCGTAACACGTCGTATTTGTCAAGAAATCATGCTTTGTTTACTAATAAAAGTCGGGATCTGACTTTTATTAGGACAAGAAACAGTCGTAAATGGCACCTTCAAGACCGCTTTAAAATCCTTAAGTGTCTGTGTTTCACAAAGAACAGTAATATAAAGTGTTGATATGACCTAACACTAGCAATTTAAAGACAAAATCGCCATTTGAATATGGGAAAAAATGACTGATAGTGGCTTTAACGAGTAAGGGGGAAACAGGACTAAGTATTTCGAACCACAGAGCGATTTCTCAATTTTGTCTTTGTTTAGTTCCATTTGTGGCAATCAGTAGCTTTGTTGACAGCACCCGAGTTCAATTATTTTACTGGTAACAAAAGCGACACTTTATTGGCAGCATTTAATTACCCGCCTGCAAACCTTTTACACTAATTGCTCCATTAGATATTCGATGAATCGAGATATAGACTAAGCACACCATCTCTTACCATTCAAGTAGTTTCATGGTTTTTAAGTGATCCAAACTGATACTGATAAAAGGTTGTTATTTGATGCCTGTAACATTTGCTCTTTTGCAATTTTCAAGATAAAGCGGTGTGAAATTGCAAACACTTCTTAATGCGCCTTTCCTCATACTAGTTACTATTGTCACTTGACTTGTTGACCAGCCAAAAGTGCCTTGATTTGTAGAGAGAAAGTGTTTGAGAAACTTTAAGAAAAATCAAGTCTCAATGGGCTCAGTGACAACATAAAAGACTGTAGTATTCAGTATCGGGATGCTAAACTGTATAATTTTATTTTTTTGAAAGGTTTAAAATTGAAAAGTAAGTCTGGAGAATTCTCTTCAATTGAGAAATTAAAAATAAATAAACAAAAGAGGAACAAAACAGCAGTGGTGAATCAAATGTCTGAGTTCCCGATTCAAAAGCATGCTGCAGTTGATGACAGAGGGCTTGAACTCTGGCTGAAATATCCAGCTGAACATTGTATCCTTAATGAGGTACATCCGGTCTTATTACTAGCAGAGTATGTTATAATACCTAAACTTATAACAGATGTACAAATCTGTGTTATAGTTTTTCAGGTTTGCACACTTGTCCAATTACAGATAGTGGCTCCACATGGTATTTGGCATAACAAGAGCAACTTAATTTTGTGAAAATACGGAGCTTTTTCCTACACACAGGCAATGATCTTTAAGATTGCTTTACGTTGAAAGAATACTGTTTCGGCGTTATTAACGTCAAGTGGTACTTCACAATCTACATTGCGTCAATTGTGCTAATCGACTTCTTTGTTTATGTCGACACAATGCTTAGTGGGGAAGTAGAAAAGCACTGGTGGTGTGATAAAATAACGTGTGAAAATTAATGAAGCTCAAGGATATATTTTGCAAAGACGTACGATGCATCTTAGACCCATCTTAAATTAAACACGTTACTTGGATTAGTAAATCATAACTTACGACGCGTCTACAATGTGTGGAAATCCATGTGAAATCCACGCCTGATTAAATTTATGCGATTTATTTTATTCATGACCTTTATGGATGGGTTGACAATCTAGTCCTCACCACTTTATTCTTCATATTTTCTCATTATATACCGAAAATTTTCGTGTTATGATAAAAAAAAAAACGACACCAAATTTGATCGACCAAACTAGCTCACACGTACACAATGTCCTATGGGCTTATATGGAACACAATTCGTCATGTGAGTGCAACAAAGTCCTATCTGCATTTTTCATGATTTTACAGGAGAAGCATTTTTGTGTTTCATTTTCAAATGAAAATAATTCTTACACACGATAAAAATTTATTTTTAAAAATATCTTATTAATATCTCATTTACCACTTAAGTCGACTAATTAAGAAGTAATTGGCTAATTAAAATGGCGTAACTACACACATGATTTCCCGTGTCGTGCAACAAGGTCGTATCTACACCTAATTAGGCCTAATTAGCCTAATAACTCTGCAATAAATTGAGCCTTATACTTGAAATATATGTTAAATTATGTGTATTCATTTACTTTTGTAAATTAATTAAGTACTGGGCGTAATATTGAGTGGAAAAAAGGTCGTAACTACATTTGGATATGTTTTTAAGGGTTTTTTGTGCCGAAATTAGCATAAATTTGGTAAAAAATGAAATTGCTCTTTTCACAAATATTTTTTTTTGGGAATTTGTGTACTATACATCCTTTTTAAAAACCATCGTTTACAAGAAATAAAATGTAGATCTACATACTAGTGTTCCCGTGTCGGCAACCCAATCGGTCGTATCTACCAGTTACGACTTTGTTGCACTCAACAGAAATTCAATTTTGAGTGCAACAAAGTCGTATCCACACCAAAATAGGCCTATTTAGCTTAATAACTCTGCAATGAATTGAGACTGTCACCTGAAATGTAATTTCATATTTTTCAAATAACTCAATTTCGCCAAAAATGTCAGTTACGACTTTGTGGCACTCGCATGACGAATTGTGCTTCTACTACGAAAACAGGTGGACCAATTTAACTCATTATCATGTTTTGAGGAGTCAAAGTGTGTGAAAATATCGGATCCAAAACATGATAATGATAAAATTGGATGATTTACGCCCAGTATTAATTGGTCTCGCTATGAGTTTTAAAATATTGGGCTCGACTGCGACTCGCCCAATATTTTTTGCAACTCATAGCTCGACCAATTAATTTGGGCTTAATCGATCCAACTTAATTTTGTGTGTTTGGTGATATGTTTCCACGTTAAGGAGAAAACATCATTTGAAAAAGTTGAACCTTTATTGGGTCATCCACCTTTAAAAGATACACGTGTTATTTTTTTTCATATATCGTTTATACGGTATTTTCTTTCGTAATTGGCCCATGAGGCATCTTTTTGTGTCATACTATAAGTTTGTCGACGAAATGTAATAGTTTTCTACGGTAAATCGGTCGCTTGAAATGTTGATTGAAATCGGTCTTTTCGGTAAAAAAACTTACCATGGTAGGCACTTGCTTGAAATGCTCATAGCTACTAGACTAGACAGTTTCAAAATGGCAAAGATATAATTCTTTCCAATTACAAAGGGGCATTGTCTAATTTTGGTTAGGTGCAATGTGCCGAAATTACATTTTCAATTTGTGAAGGATTTCAAATGGCAGCCTACCATAGGTTATTCATAACGCATCTTTGAAACCGAAGAACCATATAGAACACATGGACAACTTCCCTTTAATTAGAATAGAAATGTGGGTGGATGTCTTGTCCCCATTGTTTTTACCATTTAGGTTGGGTAGCATCTGATAGTTCTGTACGATGTTAGCGACGCCAATAGCCCATCATTATCACAGCCAGGGTTGTCAGGCTCCCGGCTATTATGCAGTTAGACCCATTAAAAGAATAGAAGTAGCGTCAAATCTAGCAAGATGAGTTCAAGTTATACATGTAGATGAAAACAAGTGTAAATTACAACACATATTTATGAAGAAAGGTGGATGTCTGCATGTTTATATTATGGAGTCATGTCAGCCTTTGGAGCATTTGCGAATGGCATTGTTTATGTCACAAATATTAGCCATAGAAAAGGGGTCATTATTAACAATAAACTAAATTGAGAGGATAGATATTGCACTATTTCATGATGTTCCAATCTTGACTCTATTTCGACTTTTGACCTAATAACCCAAAACCACAAGAAGAAGTAGAAAAAAACGTTAGGAGAAACTTAGCATAAAAGCTTCACCATGGTTTCATGCTGGATTAAGATTTACTCTTCCACATTGACCTAGTGTGGGTTGGAAGGAACCCTGTTACTGAGTGCAGGTAACAGATCTGGAGATATCCCCTACTCTTCGATGAAATCTACAATTTTAGGAATGATTCGTTTGACACACAGGACTAATACATGACAATCCAAACACTGTGGCGCCGAATGCACATTGCATATACCTGCATTTTTTTTACGGAAAGGGTGGGAGCAGGCCCGTAGCCAGAGGATGCTCGAGGGAGGCGGCCGCTCACCCCCCCCCCCAATAAAACCAAAAAAATACCCAAATAATTACTTAAAATACTAAAAATGACTCTTAGCACAGTGACACATCATGTCGGTCGATTCATGAAAGATCAAACAAAATCTGCCCCATTTTAAAAAATCCGCCACCCTAAAAATGTCCCCATTTTCTAAAATCTGCACTCGTCCTGGCTACTGGCCTTGGTGGGAGCGAGCAGCTCAATTCCAGTAATAAAAAAGTATTATTAAAAACTTAATGAAACTGCAGTGATGTTACTTTATTTGTGTTGTTGGTTGTTATTTTCTCTTACTTTCTGAGGTAATTAGTAAGAACGTGCTTTTTACAGTCAGATTGATGGGTTTCTTGAAATGAGTCAGAATATTTAGTGGAAAAAAAGATGCTAGTGAACGATAGCGAATTTGAGGATTCGACTAAGTCTACTAAATACGGACGCTATGTCGCTACTATTTATAGAACAAAATGAAGCCTTTACACTAACAACTACCAGTTAGAGAAAACAGGAGCACTGGTATGAAATTTACCATTAAAGCTTTCGTTTTAAGTCCTATTGAATTACCGAGACTGGTGAACATTTCCTGTATAAAATCGATAAGGTAGGTATTTCGGGAACATTCGCACATACTGTGTAGACGCAAACGCATCGAAGCTTTTAGTTAAAGCTTTAAAATAATGCTGCTCTGAAAGAGACACTTAAACGATGTTACCTTTTTACGATGATAATATTTTGAAGTATATAGGTAGCTTGTCGACGTAAGTGGGACAATAGACGTACAACAAACAGGGAGGAGGTAAACCACGTCTTGTTTAAGGCTGCTATCACACACAGCTGTTTGACCCCCGTGCAAATTGTCTCTTTTATTTTTAGAACAATTTTAAGTAGTGGCGACACGATTTTGACAACTGGTGTAAGTAGGGACATGCAAGAGCTATAACCTCTGCAAAAATCAGAAAAATCCATTGCGGGAATCTTGCCATATAGACCTGCAAAGGTTACGATTTCTATCCCAGCTAACAATTTAACGTTTCCAGAACGTTGTCAAAACGTTTCAGTTTGGTTACGGAAACGTTTCAATGAAACGTTTTGGCAACGTAAAAATGTAGACACTTTTTTCCGTTCTAGAAACGTTTTACAAGAACGTATTTGAAACGTCCTTGGAACGTTACAAAACGTTTCCGAAACCTGGTCGGAAACGGCATTGGTTTTCAATAACGTTGAGGAAACGTTTTGGAAACGTTTCAAACGTTTCTACAACGTTCCTGTAACGTTGCTATAGCATACATTTTTAAAAAAAAAAAAAAAAAAAATCTAGGGGGTGAGTTTGTGATAGTGCGAATGGCCCATTTCTGTGTGATGTTTAGTTTGGTGAGCCGTGAATGATAGTTGGAGGCCCAAATGATGTTACAGTAGCTAAGGTATGGGAGAACTAGTGTTGTAAAGTGATTTTAAGGTGTAGTCTGGAAGGTGGTGTTTAACTCTGTAGATTGTACCAATTGCGTGAGACGCTTTGGTAGTGACAGAGTTCCCAGCTAACAATTTAACGTTTCCAGAACGTTGTCAAAACGTTTCAGTTTGGTTACGGAAACGTTTCAATGAAACGTTTTGGCAACGTAAAAATGTAGACACTTTTTTCCGTTCTAGAAACGTTTTACAAGAACGTATTTGAAACGTCCTTGGAACGTTACAAAACGTTTCCGAAACCTGGTCGGAAACGGCATTGGTTTTCAATAACGTTGAGGAAACGTTTTGGAAACGTTTCAAACGTTTCTACAACGTTCCTGTAACGTTGCTATAGCATACATTTTTCTGGTTGCCAGAACCTTGGAAACGTTTCTACAACGTTTCTGTAACTTTGTTATATAGCACTCTTTTTTCTGGTTGCCAGAACCGTTGTATGCAAGAATGTTTGTTAAGTTCCGCAACGCCTCTGCTACGTTTGAACAGATTTATTTGTCCATGGATTTTGTATTTGTTAAACATAGGTGTTTTCCCAAAATATCGATATTGAAATAATTTTATTTATACTCCATTCATGTAATATATAGCGTGCAAAATAGGCCTACATAAAATAAGCAGTTTGTGCTTGTTCGTGTTATAACATCGAGTAAATTTCTTTGAAGGTGGTAATGAGCAAAGGAACATGTATGTGATATTTCAGAAACGTTTCGTAACGTTTCGTGTTAGCTGGGATGTTACAGTGCCCTCTATATGCCCATTTTCCATAGAAAGACGTGTAAAACTAGATTTTTAAGAAAAATCATATTTGCCCGCAATGAAATTTCGTAAAATTTCCACAGGATGTAGTCAGTGGAATAAATAATCAAAATCACTTGTCAAAAGTGTGTCGCCGTTGATATTTTTGTTTAATTTTGGTTTTGTCATAATAAATGAAACTTTCAAACAGCTGTGCACAGACGATTACTATAGTAAAAGTTACGTTATAACTTGAAAAAATTGCCTGACTTTTTCCAACATCCAATACGTGGAATCCTTGGGTTTTCCATGTTCCTATCCCACAAAGCATCAACGATGTACGAGTAGATAAAATAAATAGCGCATATATATTCTATGGTGTTTTGTGTCATACGGTCATTTTTCTGCCATAACTGTGCGAAAACCGTTTGCTGTACATAAAGTTTACCAGTAAAGAGTACTCTTTGATTGCCTTGTAATTTTTGCGCCACAAAATGTGCGCGTCGTTTAGTACTTCGGAGAGAACAGCACACGCATAAACTAGTGAATAAGGCCCTGCTGGACTACAAGCACCTGCTGCATAACACTGTCAAAGAATCACACCAACTCGGTAGACAGAGACTGCGCTCTCGCCGACATTTCTCACAGACATGGAATACTGCCTGGCTATACCCCAAGACCAGATGAACTCTCTATTACACCTAAGACAGAACTACCACCTTGCAGAAATCTCCCACGCAAGAAATGGGTCACCTTAAACCGGATTCGCACAGGAGTCGGTCGCTTCAATAGCAATATGCACTGATGGGGGCTGCGGCCATCGGCAGCCTGCCAATGTGGTTCTCCATCACAGACTGCGGATCACATTCTCAATGAGTGCCCTACCTTTCGTCCACCGGTGGACACAGATTTATCAAACCCCAACCAATCAACAGTGAGTTGGCTCCAACGCTTACAACATATTTAGCTGCTGCCTCATACGCAAGAAGAAGAAGAAGGAGGCGCACTAAACCGCGAGCGTGCATGGAGTGATGCATATCTACGCGTACATCGTCGGTGCATTGTGGGATAGGAATTTCGGTAAAAAATGATTTCCGGTAGGAAACCCAGGATCCACTATTGAGAAGTGAAAATTTAGCCCCTACAAGATGTCGACTTCAAAAGGGACCCATGGGCATATATAAACAGCCATTGACTGCTTCTGCAGGTAGTCCAAACCATTGCCCTCCTTGACTGGAGACCATGGATTTTTATGTTCCCTAGACCAGACATCCGGTGTGTGCAACTTTTAATTCGATTAGAACTAGTGTAAGCTGTTTGAAAGCAGGGTAAACAGTATGCCATAAGGCAAACTGATGCGATACTTCAGATCGCTACACTGGAAAAATATTGACTACAATCTTAATAAAAAAAATGCTTAAATTTACACCACTTTGGTCATGATTTTAATCAACATCATCATGGTATTCTTCTATTTACTCCTTCTTTTTAGAGTCTATTGAACAAAATGTCTGCCTGTAATACATATTTCGAATATGAAGGATAATGACTGATGAACATGACAAATGCACAGCAATTCATTTAATATTGCTCAAAAAGGGCATTTAAATCATCTGTCATGACCACCGCCTTGATATGCAATGATGTAAAATGCTGTTTAACATCATCAAAAGAATGAAGACAATATCTGACAATATCAGACATACTTTCGAGAAGGAATACATCAGATTATGAGCAAAAGAAATGTAATCGAGAAAGTAACACAAGCTCCTCCTGTATCGACTATTCTAAGGCATGCATTACGCCAGAAGTACTCTAATGTGAAACATCATGAAGAGGATGAAATGTCATGTTATCGTTTAGATCTCATTGGGTGTATTGCCCAGGTGCCTGTCAGAACAGAATCGGTGACACGGACTTATTGAAAGATTAACACTTAAGTGTTTAAGGTCTTGCACGCTCCTGTATAAGGGGGACCCCCCCCCCCTCTGAAAACCACTTTGCCGATGGATATTTTACCAAACTCTGGTCATTGACGGGGTATATCAACACGACCACGAAACAGGAAAATAAATGAAAATCGGCCGTACCGATCTAAAATGGGGGTCCAAAAACCGATTTTTACAACGCCCACCCAATTCTCCCGCCAAAATGGGGAAAAAAGAAAACACTTCCCCGAATTTGTTAAGGCCTGACCCCAAAACTTATCCGCTGGTTAACTGAAGGTTCGTGGAGGTCGAACCGTGTTCATTTTTTTTTATAGTAATGCAATCTGGTTCCAACCGGAGCGGACTGGGGAACAGGCGACTAACCGGTGGTTGAGTTCTGGAGCCCTCCCTAACACACATCAATAAAATCGGTACAGTGAGTAAACATTAATTCGAAAACCTTAGGTGTGTACAATCAATAACAAAGATGGCACTACAGCGACAATACAGAGAAAACGATCAATAACACAGGATAGCAACGCATACTTTGTCAAACATCTGACATAGTCGGGGATAGAATGTTTCGAACTGCGATGTTACACCCGACACACGATAGAGGACCATTCCAACTGACATGGAGAGATAAGTATTGGTAGTGCGGTATTGACGTTCTCTCTCACAACTATTTACTTACATCGATGCTGCTCTTTTGAATTAATGGTATTTCTTTGTTTAAGTAGTATCTACTGCTTTCGTTAGGTTTAGGAAAGTAAACCCATTTTTTACTCTGCAATTATTTGCAACGGGCACGGAATTCTTTCGAGTGTTTTATAACTCTACATTGATCGCAAAACATATTATTTCAATGGTCCCTATAGGACACTGATCAGCGGGACTATTCATAAGCAAAAGTGCAGTGGCGTAACAGGCGGGGGGCAGGGGGGCAGGTTGCTCCCCCTGACGACTTTGGGCGGGAAAAATTTGCAAAAATCATGTAAATCAGGCCGTTTTTTAGCCCCTGACCGGGAAAAATTGGCGTTTTGACACCCCTGAGGGGGAAAAATTTCCCAGACTGGAATTTGGCCCCCTCAGAGCGGGCACACCCGTGACACACTGCAAAAGTGTACACTTTAGTTAGCGAGTATGTAGTATTGAACTTTAATACATACACTAACGCTACAAAACCACCATGAACGTAGCTGGAAATGAACAATATGCCATATATTACTGAGAAAACATGAATACACCAGCTAAGGATTGTGTGACTAACTCCGTTAAAAAAATGGGGGTCCTATCAGGCGAGTAGCACAGGGAACAGTTCCCACCGGGAAAAGGTCAACGTTTTTGGTACCCCACAGTAAAGCCTGGCTACAGGCCTCATGACCAGCATGTATATTACGTCTGGAATTGATGAGACGGAAAGTGAAGTGATAACAGTGTGCATGACTTGACAGTGCTTGACAGAGCGGTGTGATCGACCAAATACTCTGAACACGATATCGGCGAACAGTGAAATGCTATAGGTTTATGTATTACATGAATGAATCAGTTATTTACCGACAGGTCCTTGGTCTTGCGCCTAGCTGTCAATATGTAGTGATATGAGTCAAGGCCTCAGATTTTTTATCGAAATAAAAAACGTGGTTAACAGCGTATTATTTAAGTGATAACATGGTTACAGTAATTATAGCACATTTTTAAAAAAATAAACCAAATTTTCGATATGCATGCACTGCTACGAGTCTATGGACGCAAAGGTCGTTGAACACCAACAAAAGAGCTTAAGGCGTAAGTGATAGGAATTTTATATAATAATATTGTGTTGTTATGATTTGGTTTTTAAATAAAATTGATTGGTTTAATAAATTGGTATGTCCAAAACATAATCACCATGGCCAATGACGATACACTCATGTCCTTAAGTTACAATCTGGACGTAGTGACTAATGTCCAGTGATGTGTCCTCACAAGCGAAGATTCCAAAATGACAACATGCAAAGTCATATAATTCAAATGTATATAATCCATGGGAATCTTCAATTTCCCTTTTCAGAGCATTCCTGAAGATATCTTTGTTTAGCAGTTCAAGACGACGGGGTTGTCCTTCGTCGACAGTATTCGAAGTACAATAATCCAAATGGTAGCACAAAAACTCCGTCTGTCGCAAATGTTCACTTCAGGGAACATAAACCTTTGAACCCAATTTTTGATTCAAAAAAATGAAGCTATTTTGGCTTGGAAGATGACAGCACATGTGGTATCTATAATATCAATTGATCCTGGCACCATGCATGTCCTGCACAGATTTACCATTTAGATCAAAATTAATTTGGACCCTTTTCCTCACAGAAAAGAAATCTTTCTGTGATTAGGTTTCCCTAAGCCGGCTAACTATTACATCATCATCATGCATAAACATAGCCTAATACATTCCAATTGGATCACACACAGAAATGACATTTATGTATTGCACATGAATGACATCATGGGAAACTACCCATTGCAATCTTTTCTAGAAACAACACTTGGCACCATCTCAATATAGCACTAGGGGAATTCCATTTTCTCTTCCATAAAAAACAAAATACTTTTCCCTGTGAGAAATCTTTTCTCAATTACATCGAGAAAAATAAACATTTTTTAATCACAAATGGAGGATACTGCAACCGTACAATTGTCTAGTAAAGTACTTCTTTGAACGCTAATGCTCAAAATTACGTATTTTTCATAAACGAATGTGTTTAGAATCTGGAAACACCATTATAACTTAATGTTTATCTATCCAATATGAAATAGCACAACCCTCCAAAATAATGTCAAACTTTACTTGCGTGGGCCAAAGGAAATAACTTATGGATAGGCATTTCATATTGAAAGGACGTTTCCAGCAGCCGTTGAATTATTATCGGTGGATTCCCGATATTAATTATTTAAATAACATAGAAAGAATTTCGAGCTTAACCATTCATAGGTATAGTTTACCAACTAACTAAAACTCTACAGTGCAAACACTTCAAAAACATTGAAAATTGGGGCGCTCTTCAAAATGTGCTATATTTCACGTATTAATGGACATTAAATAAATAAATAAATAAATAAATAAATAAATACAATTTGCACTGATCAGTAGTTGTGTTTCAATATAAGATTACACCCAGACAAACTTGCGATGTATACATAATAAGGGACTGATTGTCAAAAATGATAATATTACATATGAGTTGCCCTCATATGAGTAACCTAATTATCTGAAACAATTCAAACATTATTATTGGTAACAATATAGTTTATAAAAAGAGCTGGTATGATAAAGGAATTAAACGTCTATCTGATATATTAGATAATAATGGTAATACCCTATCCTTGGATTCCTTTAAGAAAAAATATAATGTGAATTGTATTTTTTTTAGAATATTATGCCCTTATTTATGTTATCCAAAAGACCTGGAAGAGAAGTGTCAATAGGGAGGAGGATAATGGGACTGTACAAAATCATATGCTCATTCTCATTCAGTCAAGTAATAAAGTTTGTACATTGGTCCACAAATGTTGTGTTGATAAGCTTTTAAGATGCCAAAAGCCGAGATGAAATGGGCTGTCTTTTTTGAAGATATGAATTTAAACTGGCAAGATATGTATAGTATCCCAATGTCCTCCTCCCTGTCGACTAAACTTAGATATTTCCAGTACGAAATCCTGCACAGAATTATTGGTATCAATGAAACTCTGCATAAATTTGGTTATGTTCAGTCTAATATGTGTACATTTTGTAATATTGCAACTGAAAGTATTCCTCATCTCTTTTGGCAGTGCACTGTTACTTCCAAGTTTTGGAAAGATGTTTATGATAATATTCTTAACAGGAAATTTAGGTTTACTGTGAAAGATGTTATATTGGGAATACTTGAAGTTGACAACAGTCAATATAACTTCCTCATTCTCCATGGTAAGAAATATTTTTATGATGCTTGATGTAATAAAAGCAATTTGTCATTGTGTGCTTTTAAGAAGGTGTTAAAGTCTGTTGCTGATATTGAAAAATGCATAGCAAATAGAAAGGGTAAGATTAACGAGTGTAACAATAGATGGTGCTCTATAAATACGTTATTTATTGATATATCTATAATATCTGTATTTGTATGTAGCATTGTATTGTAACTCTGTTTGACACTGATCTCAGATGCAATAAATGCACAAGGTAGTGCAGATATTCGCCCTGTGGAAGATAAACAAATTATAATTGCTGGCTATTCGTGTCAAAAATGGTATAATCTGTAAAAACTATTAAATTGGACAAAACGATTTTCAGTCAGATTTAGGAGAACAAGCTTTATAGATGCATTTGAATGCATTTCTGTAGCCGTAAGTCATAACAGACTACCGAGTGGGCAATATTGAATTACTCCATCACCAAAAAAATGGACCTCATTACTGCTCCGCTGTTGAGTCTCCAAATCAATCGTTATTGCATTCCACGAAATGTATTTCCTATTAAGGTAATCAAACCATCTTAAAAAACATTTGCTCTTCAAAAATACCTGTTTTCCTATTGTATACCCATATTCATCTTACATTTCCTTATGAAAACAAACCTATAGCCTCTGAAATTATATCCTTGATTTCCAAACATATCGTGCTAGAGTATCTTCTGATGACAAGACATAAGGTGACTGACATTTCGCGTGGAGCGTGAAACTAGAACCCTCTGCCTCAACGAGCAACATGCAATTACCATTTACATATGAATGTCTTGGCGTGATTTATTGACTCCAGAGACTTCGCTTACAAAGATGGTCATATCAGTACTGGTCACTACTATCTATTACAAGTAAATCTTTCAAGTAATGAAATTTACCTGAAATTCATTATCAGTAAAGAATCGGCTCTTATAAGCAATCAATAATGTGACCTGTCGTCCTTAAAGAGAGCCGTTTGCAGGTAGGGTGTCACAGAAAATCCGCACCGCAGCTATTTGGAACAACGTAGTGTAATTCTTGTTTACATTATTTGTAAAGTTTAAAATCCTTACTTTCAACCTGTCTAACATGCAAATTGCAAAACAAGCTGGCCTGGAACTAATTCAACTTATTTTAAGGAGATGGCACTTGTTAAATAAACGTATATTTTCAAGTGGAATTCGAAAAGTATTTGAAATACTAATCAGTTTGGTCAATGCCTTGCTTGGTGTTTCAATTTTCTTTTAAATGAAAACTTGAGTTTAAGTTTTTTGTTATTCCTTAAAAATGTTATGGCAATTATGCCAATTTTGCGAATCTAAAATTATTTAACTAGTCAATGATATATAAAAATACAAGAGTTTAATTCCTTACCCAGAAATATAACACATTTTTTCTTATGTTGAAAAACCTTTGAACTTTTTTTCAGAACTAGATTCCTTCCTGCAAATTAAGGCAAGTACTTTTTTGCCGCGTTAACAAAAACTTGATATTTCAGGTCAGAATGCATTCTGAGAAAATGGCAGAGTCTTTACAGACGTAATTATGTCCAGTTTCAAAAGCCGAAATCGTTGTGAAATCGTTGTCCGAAGTGCTACATGTACCATGTTATCAACGAAATACGGAGCCCTTGGGTTATTTGTAATTCTTACCCACTTGTAAATCCTCCTACCGGCATTCTTCTCACTTCAAGAGCGACCTTTTGACCGGCTGATCTAAGAAAATTCAGAGAGCATTCAAAGTAGTATATCTGGCATGAGAATTAAACAGCATTCAAGCATCGCTTGGAAAGTTGACAAGTATTCAGTTCATGAATCGGCACCACAAAATGTTTCAGGTCGTCGCCAAACTGTATGAACCATTCCCCCAAACCATTGCACATATCTTAATAATCAGACAAGCCCTTGGAGACAACCCAAACGTGCCAACTGGAGGGTATGATTGCCAACAGATAAACAGGTCATCGCCCAACAGAATCACTACGATTGGCTTCAAATGGCATCTTGTGGAGTGCAGCTGATCCATAACTTGTTTGAAGATGACATGGCCTCAAGACAAATTGTAATATCGTCGCTGGGCAGAAAAAAAAATATCATACGTGCATTTGACCTCTAAACATCAAAACATCATATGTAGCAAAAAGTGCGTAGGTTTTTGAGAAATGATTGGATTGAAAACATTTCATTTTATTCGCCCAAATTAAGTATTTGACAGTGGCGAAATCTTTTGAAAGGACTATACTCTTTGATTCGATGTGATTCTGCCTCAAATTAAGTGACCCAATTACACATGGGGTTTTAGGGATTGGGGCCCACTTTTTCAGGAAACACGAAAAAACAATTCGTCTAGCACGAAAACATAAGATATTAATAGTTCGTTTTCTTCCGTAAATTTTGATACCATTCTTGCCCCATTGCGATCAATATTTGCCAACACAATACCCATTTAGCAAATCTCTCCCTTTTAAAAGTTGTAATAAAAGGTTAGCCATATTTGATTGTCATTCAGTGAAAAGCCCGCATTCTTTAGTTTTTTACGGATCGTACCATACAATGGGGTGATCTGGTTGTACTCCCCAATTGTTCTGATTCAATAAGCCTACATAATAGGAATAGCTTTCCACTTGTAAATTCAAAATTTAGTGGGCAGGGTGCCTCAGATGAAGGAAAGGTCATTCTTAAAAGAATTGATGTGGAAGTGTTCGCTTCTTAATGCCATGGGTGGTGAATTGTTACCTTGAATAAATGTCTTAGTGCAACTTTGGAAATGTGGATCATTTCGTAAAATGGGCACTCTGTTAGCGATATTGATCACAATGCAGCAAGAAAGGTGTCAAAATTTGCAGAAAAAACAGACGATTTGTTGACGTCATTTTATGTATCCGTGAATAGACCAAATGTTTGTATCTTATTGGCGTATTTCGACATGCTGCGTTCCTTTTTGGGGGGACTTTACTCCATTAACTTCGTGTACTAGAACGTACTCGCAATGCTGACTCTGGTATTAAATTTCCCGAGTTAGAATCATATCACATAGAGGGACAACACGGAGTGGAATGAAAACGGTCATTTTACTTTGGTGGCGTTCTTTGTTAAGAGAAAGATCAGTGACACATTTCTGACAATCTTCTTTATTCGACAACCTTTACGCAAATGAACATGCGCTATTTTACTATTTTATTTTTAAATTTTTCTAGTAGACACTGGACGTCGTAATTCATTAGAATGATATTATTACTGGCGCTCTAGGATATTTTTCTCTGCTACTCATGCCGTCAAATTGCCCAATAGTAAATCAGTTTCGATTATAACAACGATTTTTTCCATCGTCCATCGGTTCTAGAAATACCTTTTCCTATCAATCCTATCAAGCGGTCTGGTCGTTGCGTACTATAACTTTGAAGAAATGCAGTGAATGTCGCTTTGTGATTGTCTCTTCTTAAACTTCGTTCATGCGAGACAAATGCATATGAAAGAACGTTCTTTTTTGCTATTTATAACCATTAAAACCGTGTTTACAGGCCATTAAATGCTTTCCTTTAGCTAGAAGTATTTACTAACTATTTTTCTATTTCAATGCCAATTGAAAGCTTTCTTATCAACCGACGATCACCTCGGGTTGAAATATTTTGATGGCAACTTCATGGACAAACTTATGTTCTCACTTGGCTGAGCGGACAAGCATCTATACTTAAAAGAGACCTGGACATTTGAAAAATAGTGCGCCCTGAACATTTTCAAAATCGATTTTTGCATGGTTGTAAAGCTTTTATATTACAAAAGCCCTCACCCGAAATGATTAAGATAAATCAGCTTCCTTATGGGTATAGACAGAACGATTTCGAAATTCAGCAGACGACGGAAAATGGCTTTTAACAAAAGAACACACCACTCCGTTGCATGTTTCTCACGCTATGCACACTGTTTGATCGGTCTATAAACTTGGCGTTTTATATCAGTGAGTACGAGTCAAAATATTTCATGCTATATACATTTGTTGATTAAAATTATGGAAAACTTAAAAGTTGGCCTACAAATTACTGGATGTTCTTGATCCTCATCTCAATTTCCCTATCTGTTTTTGGGGGTAGTTATTTTTATGTGTAAAACTATCTCTGTCTTCCAATGCCTAACTATCTTTGAGAGCAAATTGAAGAAATTCATATTTTGTGAAAAAGTGCCAGTGCCGCTTTAATATGTTATTGCCTTCCGTTATGGACTTCAGGGCAAACGATCGAGATATGCATGTAGCCTTTACGGTTCTCGGTACCCGTATATCTTGGAATGAGAACAAAGTACAAATATATAGTTATTTTCAATGTATAGAAACAGAGTGGTGGCACACTTTTGCATAGGTTGTTTAGAATGATCAGAAATTGGCTGGTCAAACGAATTCGTGGGATATCTCGCCAAAATTAAAGCTATCTTGCTAATGTAACGTTATCCATTTCAAAACAGGATTGACGGGCATTTTAGATGTTACAGAAGAAAAGGCGCGTGTAAAGTCCTACTACTTTTTCCTACTACACATCAATCATTGCTTCTCCCCGTATTAACCTTAGTCGAACTCGTAGCGCACACAGTTATTATTTAGACTTCGAGTTACTTGTAAGAAGCAACTAGCCGACTGAGTGTCCTCAATGTCGACCTTGAGCAAATGCCAACCTGTCATGGATTGTAATTTGTCCAGGGGCCAATCAACGGACATTCAATGGAATCATCAAATGCGTCAAATGTCTATTTTTGCCACAAGATGGCGCTACGATAGTACAAGTTGCGACCGCGTGTCCATGATATTATATACATCCCATAAAACCAAAAATAATTTTCTCAAATACATAATTGCCTAAGTCTACATCGGTTTATCAATATTGTCGCTCAGAAAAACATTATTCAGTCACCTTGCGAGAAGTATAATACGCTAGGCTCAAACCATATTAAGGCTGGGCTTATTTTAAAATTATTGCACATCAAAGGATTTGCGTATGCGGAAAGAAATGAACGAGGAAAGCAACAGCAATAGCTTCATTCATTCTAGTACATGATTGTATTTACTGAGCAAAAAATAAACAAAACAAACACGTGCTTGGTGTATCCACATATATGTACATCGATACAATGGTGGAATTGATATACAAAAAAATGGCAATAAACTTTTAAAATTCATTTAATTTGCTAATTTTCCCGTCTCGTATATTCCTCTCTCTCTCTCTCTCTCTTTCATTCTCACTCTCTCAGCTCGAACCACAGCATTTTACATTATTCTGCTTACTTTTTTTCTTCCATTTGTTGACTGTCTGTCTCTCCTTTTTTTTTCTCTCGTCAGCCTACCCTTTTTACTTTCGTTGTTGGCTTTTATCTCTCTCTCGCCCTCTCTCGTTATGAGTTATGAATGCAATCCTATTGAAAAATGATTTATACCCGGAGACGTTGGGGATTTCATAAAGCTAAAAGTTTCAAATATAATATATGGAGCTGTGCCTTTCATGATCTACTTTTTCTAATCAGCTTCTTCTTTGACCTTTCTGCTTCTGTCTTTCTTTGTCTCCCATTTTCTCTCTCTTTCCTTTTTATTTTTTCTTATGTTGAATACAATCCCATTGAAAAATGATTTATAACTGAGTAAGTTGAGAATTTCATAAACCTAAGAAAAAGTTACGACTAAAAACGTGGCGCAAAATTAGATATTTAACCCCTAAGGAACGTATCTAATTTCTCAAAAATTCCCAAATTAATTCATCGCATTTTAAGCTAGTCTGCGAAAGGAGACTCATTTTCCCAGGTCTCCTTTTAATGAGTGCACCCTGGCTTGGCCCTATCTTTAGAGTTTAACAGTAATGTTTGAATCATACCTCAGAAACGCAAAACGCATGTTACGATCAAATTTCCAAACACGCGATCTACACAAATTACACGACTGTTGTGTAGCACAGCCTTCGGGGTGAGCATTGTGTTATAACACGGTGAATAGTCGTTGTAATTCATTCATGCTACGCGCGTGTGTTAATGAAAGGGATTTCGCATTTAGATCAACGAAGAGTACAAGCGTCACCGACAAATAACTGGAACCTCCAAAGTTCAACAGATCGCAATTAACCAAATTGCACGGAGATGGCAATACCACCTTGATGACAAGTTCTGCCCTTTGCTTGACGTTTACTGACGTTGATGGTTCTTGGTGTCTTTGTGGATCATTCGGTTGAAGGGCATATTGCAACATTGCTGCTTTTGACTGATCGAAAAGGGGAAATGATCCAGGGCGCCATTAAGGCATATGTATATGTTGTCTTCTTCTTTTTAACACATTGAGATTTTCTTGAAAAGAGGAAAGGTCAACGCTACCCCTAAGGGCAAACTTTATTCTTTGGTTCTCTCTTGCCTTTGACAACACCGAGACTCTCGTCGTTGAAAGGATTATGAATCCGAACAGTATGCTTCAATATCAAACACGGATATAGAACGTGAGGTAATATTATACGGATGGTTTGTTCCTAGAAATTCCTTCAATGACAAATATGGTTATGGGGTGAAATAGTAGGTTTTCATTTGTGTGTATAGTTGATTCAATTAATTTATGAAATTTGACCGAAGCCCGCAATGTCGAATCCTAAAGTGATGAACACGAAACCGAAGATTGCCCACAACACCACTGAAAGCACTGTATGGGCAGAAAGCTATACCCAAAAGAGCATTGGACACTCATGCATTACAGTTAGCGCCGAATGCCTGTCACTGAAAGAATCCCGTTTTTGTTTTATGCTCTTATCCAATAGACCCCGTCATTTACGAGAAACATCTGTGAAATATGCAAATTACCAAATTTGAAGGCAACTTTGATGAAAATTTGCGTCAAAACTTCTAGAGGAAAATACCTCACTCCAATTTCTCCATAATTATAAAGACATCCACTTTTAAATCTTTGTTATCGAAACACAGTCTATTTTATTGACAGCCTATATCTGTCAGCTTGTCTAACTGAAAGCAATAATAACACATTTTTGGAAAGCGTCTCAAATTTTCAATTTTTTTGCACAGTTACATTGCTAATTGGCTAGTAAACTATCCCTGTGAATGGTAAGAAGGAATTGTATAATTTGAATAATGAATATCGCTGAAAAAATCATTCCAATATGAAATAGTCGGGAAATAGCACCATGTACGCGTCAAAGCTTATACGCTGTTCAGTTGCTGCAATTCAAGTTAGGGTCACTTTCATGAGATTGTGCTATTTCATAATGAACAGACAGAAGTTTAACGTTTCCAGACCTACCTTTGAATCGGGGAACCCGAATATAATTACAAAATCCCTTTATAGGACGTATGCAAACCTTTAAGCATTACCATTTGCAGGAATCGTTTACCAGACAAGTACCAACACAACTGTTCAAAAATCTCAAATTTTGAAAATTGATCGCACTCTTCAAAAATGCGCTGACATTGCTGACTGCCCCCACCCACATCGTTAGATGGCGATCCAATAAAACATTTAGATAACTTGATAACAATTGGATTCACTAAGGTACTAAACGTATAACAATCAAACTATTTGTGGCGAACTTTAACAACAAACGCGAGGGAAAATCGGACAGAATTTTAACAACCTGTTCTAACTATGTTCCGCAACGGTGAAAAATGTAGAAATAACCTCCTCCGATTGAGTACATTGTGAATGGGTAGGTGTTGTACGGAGTAAGGAAATGCATTGTGATTTAAAACCATAAAAAATGCCATTAACAAATCTAATGTTCCTTTAATTACTATCATGCTAAACCACTTCATCTCAGTCCATTTTCCTAATTAGATATCATTTTGTAGAAGAGCGAAGACGACAACCATCCAATGTTTCATATCACGGTAAACTTCCAATTTCTTAACAAGGGGTTTTTGAGGTGAAATTTCAACAAGCAGTAGATTAGAGCGCTTAACCCGTAAGACGACCCTGAATCAATCGATGCTTGCTGCAAGAACTGTCGGCGCCCAAAGCTATATCTTGCTCAGTATTATGATGCTTCAATACCAGTCTATTCCACAAGAACCATTGATACGTCGTGAGATTTTAGGACATGCGTATTTTATGCTTTAAGTTCAACAAGTAAGTCACAGTTTCTATGTATGGATCATACTTGTGTGAAGATGTAGGCAAGAATAACATACACTAATTTCTGTTTTACCAGCAACCATCAAACTTAAAGAGACCCATTTTCAATAAAATATAACGTTTCTTCAAGTTGCTTTCAATGATTGACTAAGACCTAGGAATAACAAACCTTTTCACACAAACAATGCTATATCATCGTACATAGAAGTTATAAAGATGCCAAACTTGGCCAAATAGGTTTTTTATCACCAATTGCGTTGAAATTCCACTTAGTACATGGACATCCTAATTAGACTCGTACTCAGTGATTTTTTAATAAAAAGGTGACGATATTAATGGAATTACCTCTAAGATGTATTCTCGTGTGACTTAACACTGTTAACCTAGGGTTTCTGAATAAAGGTGTTAATTTGAAATCGATCATTTCAGGTGAGAGTTTATAGATGTAAAAGCATCGGAACCATGCAAAAATGTGGGTTTTGAAAACAAAAATTCCAGAACACTCTCGGAACAAACTGTTCGAATTAGATTTCTGAATTTTTACTCTGGAAATTCTTAGATGTTCAAGAGAGAGAGGTTCTTAAGAAATTTTCCAAAAAGAGTTCTTGAAAATTTTAGAAACATTTACTGAACCTCTAAAAGTTCTAAAAGGTGTCTTAAACATTTCTGGTTCCCCACCAAAATTTTTAATGGGTTCTCTCGGGAGGACCGTCAACGTTTCGATTACACAAACCGTTAAAACGCTTCAAAGGCATTTAAGTTTAGATATTTTCAAGAAAATGTTTTGCAAGCCTTTCAAATATCCAACTTTCTAATATCCCAGATTTTACATTTTTAATTGATTAAAAAATGTTTTGTATTTTGGGTTGCTCTGCCCTGTTTCGTTGATGCTCTGCTCTTTTATTGTTTTCCGGGTAATGTTTTCCTTTTTATTGTTTCCTTAGTTCCTCTGTTCGTTTTGTTTGCGGGATGTGGTGCTTCTTTTATGTGTTTTATTTTTGTTTGTTTTGTTTTTCAGTTATTGTTTTCTAGGTTGCTATGTTCTTTTATTGTTTTACATATTTAATAAAGTAAAATTGTGGACTTTGTGATCCTCTACATACAAATAACATCTATATACAAATACTTGTACTCAGGACTCACTGAATTTGCGCAGATCATATATAACAGGCACAATGGAGCTTGTACATGCTGTGGAAGAAACTTATTCAAATACTTGCTTGACAGACTCAATTTTCGCGCATTAATGCGGAGAGCAATAATTAAAGGTGTCCGCCATAAATAGGCCGCATCTTATCAGCTAAGTGAGCATTTGTGAAATTAATATTTTTTATCAAAATAACCCTAGGTGATATCATATTTGTTTTGGTAGCGCACATGATATTGGTGACGTCAATCATTTTTATTCTATAATATTGGGTTGTAAAATCTGTGGTATATTGTATCTTCTTTTTATAATATCTTGTACATGATGTGTTTTGTATAGGTCCTACTTCTCGTGGGAGTGCTCACTTAGTTAGCAACTGTCTGCAGAGACTAATACATCATGCTCCCACTAGCAATTAGACAGACATGCCATCATAGTAGGGTTCCATGACAATCAATAATGGCATGCTGATTCTTTTGGGGTAGAGACATCTATTTTGTAAAGACAACTGAAGTTAATCTTCACAAAAGGGTGACAGGTAAGCGCTCCGGTATGACATAATAGTGTGGATATTTAGGTTGAATGTGATGTTATTGAGAGTTCATTTTTAACTAATTCACACATTTCCAACTTAACGTTGAATTTTTGTGACTCATCCAAGTAACACTTCTTCAGCACTGGTGGCTAGAGCTGTGGTACTTGTACCGCGAAGGTCACTTTCAGATTCATCAGTTTATTTAAAAATGGTTCCAAACTGTCGTCTTGACTGTACAGAAGCCGCAAGAATATACAGATCGCATTGTTATGACGTTTTAATTGATAATTAAGAATCACACATAATGGCCGGGGTCCATAGGGTCTATGGAAGATCACGAGCCATATCTGTCAAAGTCTCACATTGAAAGGTGAAACATAGAATTCTATACCTTTTTTCTTATTTTGTATGACCCAATGAACGATTTAAAACCAACAAAATCGGACAATTCTGTAAAAGGTGACCTTGACCTGCCTTGAGCGGCCGTATATATGACAAACTATACCTTTTCTAGAAACCCTATGAACAACCGAACTTTACTTGATTTCAAAGTTACCCCTGTACTAATTTACCCCCTTATTTTACAAAGTTCCCCACATTTCCCAGAGGTTGGACCCAAAAATTCTGATTTAGTCCCCTTCAAATTATATAAAAACATCTTCAAACCTTCTTTCCCAACTTCTAGAATATGATTCTCATTCTAATAGATCGTAAACCTGATGACTTTAGTTTTCGCCTCCAAGTTTGAAAGGAACACAAAGTAATTTTTCGAATTGATTTGATTGGACATATTGTCATGTTTCAAATCAATTTTATTCGCGCCATTGGTTTTACAATAAAGCTCATATGTGTTACATGGCTATCAAAAGTCTCAAGACAATTATGCCATTCATTCTTTAAGAGGGAGAGAAGAGAGAGTTAGATAGATCAGACAGACAGACACACACACACACAGACAAGTTATGGAAGGTATATTTGTGTGACTTTTCTTTTGTTTAAATTAGACACACAAGTAGCAAAATGTAGACACACGAGTCGTGACGGAATAAAGCAATACACTAGAAATGGGGTCACACAAGTATATATACCTCAGTTAAGTTAACAAGAGTATACTTGTGTGACTTTTCTTTTGTTAAAATTAGACTCACAAGTATCCAAATTAGACACACAAGCCACATAAAGCAAAACATAAGAAATGGAATCAAAAAGTATATTATCTCGGTTATTTTTGTACACATGTACACTCTAATTGTCCTTTAATACCGAAATTATTTTAACATCTAGTGATGGTTTTACAACCTGCCAAAAATGTAATCTTTTAGCATTTTAGTAAGCTTGACAATGCAATAGCCTTTATCATGTTTATTTGTTTTAAGTATTTTTTATCAAGAAACAATGTGAATCAATCATATCAATAATATCTTTCTTTTGAACAGAAATTTGTCCATTACCTCAATTCTCACGTACGTAGCCGATTAACCATATACCTAAATTTATCACGCGCCAATGATGATGCCATTCCATAAAATGAACGTATGTATTCCCGCTAAAATTGACATTATTGAACAATTGAGCTGATCTCGCTGCCTAAAGCTCATTCTATATTGGTATAAAACTGTTTCGGGAATGAGGTAAATGTGAAAAATGCAGTATGGGTGTCCTGATTATTCCCCAATTTGGAGTCTACCAAATTGTAATCTGCCCATTTCGGTATTTTGATTACGCGATTATTTTGTTTGTGGTTATTGGTTTATTTGAGAGTTTGGAATATAATTTAAAAGCATGCTGTGGGCTTCCCTCAAATGATTCCAAATGATTCTCACCACGTCTTTGTCAAAATTAATTTATAAATATTAACGTTAGTGTTGTGGAGAAAGACAACCATATAACTAAGTATTAGACTGAAAGGCGCCACTTTGTTGTGGAACTCTTGGAGAACAAAGCAAACTATCGGATAGCAAATTATCGGAACATAACAAATCACTAAAGCGAATACCTAGATTACAGTAATACAGAGACAAACCACAAACTGATTAGGCGCTTTGATTCGGGTGGATAATGGGGAAACAGATATACGACCTCCTCCTCCTCCTCCGTTATTCATACAAAACAAATTCAGAACTACCCATTACACAGTTAAAGGCTGACTCAGAGATTTTGAAATATAACTTTTTTTCGCTCCTCAAGTGCACATTGTCTAGTGGTTCAAAAGTCTCAAAAGCAGGCTGGTGATCGGGCTTTTTCTATTGTTGGGCCCAGGCTGTGGAACGCGTTACCCAACTACATCATCTCTTTTCCAGGATGTTGGTTGTTGTTTGGGTTTACTCTCTTAGCTTCTGTTTTCTCTTCTCTAACGCCTGGTCATCATCATCATCATCATAAGCCATAATCAGCCCACTGCGGAGGCCTCCCCAAGCTGGTGCCAAAGAGTTCTGTCTTGGGTTAAAGCTATCCATCTGGGACCAGCACACTTGGTGATATCGTCCCTCCATCTCAGCTTCTACCTTCCTTGATGTCTAGAACCTAGCCATGGTCTCCATTCTGTGATGCGTTTAGTTCACCTGTTGTCCCATGTTCTTGCCAAGTGTCCAGCCCAACTCCATTTCTTTTCTCTGATGGTATGCATAATGTCTTCAACTTGAGTCTGGCATCTGATCCACTCAAGAGTCTTTCTGTCCCATTTTGTTATTCCGAGCATGTTTCTTTCCATGCTGTGTTGAGCTGTTTTTAGTTTTTGTTCCATTTTTCTTGACACTGACCATGTCTCACATCCATAGGTCATAGCTGATAAAATGCACTCTTTGAAACCTCCCTCTTAAGACAGATTGGCATTTTGCTCTTCATAATGCTATTAAGGTTTCCATAAGCATGCCAGCCAGCCCTGGTTCTTCTTTTGATTTCATCCATCTGGCCATGGTCCACCTAATTTGCTGTCCAAGGTAGATGTAGTTGTCAACCTTATCAATTTCAGTTGAGGCTATTTGTATCTTCTGCTCCCTGCTGAAAGCATTGAACATGACCATGGTCTTCTTCATGTTTATTTTAAGATCAACTTTGTTGCTTTCTGCATTGAGGTCATTGATCAATTCTTCCAGATCTTGGCCATCTGCAACACGAATGATGTCGTCTGCAAAACGCACGTGGTTTAGTTTTTCACCATCAATGTTTACTCCCTTGGTGTCCCAATTAACTTTCCGCACGATCTCCTCCAATGCTGCAGTAAATAACTTTGGCGATAATCGTATCTCCCTGCCTAGCTCCCCTTTTGATTTGGAACTTGTCACTATCTTTATGTAGTTGGATAGAAGAAGTGGCTTTCCTGTAGATTGCATTGATAACTTGGATGTATCTTGGGTGGATGCCCTGATGTTGTAGTGCTGTGATGACTGCTTGCATTTAGATGCTGTCAAATGCTTAATCTATAAAGGCAAGGCAAAGTGGTAATCCATATTCATTGGTCTTCTCTATTAGCTGGTTGAGTGTGTGGAGATAATCAATGGTTGAGAACTTACTTCTAAAGCCCGCCTGTTCTATAGGTTGATTAAAGTCAAGTGTAATAGAGAGTCGGTTGGTGAGAACTTTTATGAACAACTTGTATATATTTGATAACAAGCTTATTGTTCGATAATTTTTCAGATCTTTAAAGTCTCTTTTTTGTGGATGAGAATGATGAGTGCATTGTTCCAATTGTCTGCTGTGCAATTTGTATTGATGCAAATTGTGAACAGTCTGGCTAGTTCTTCAAGTACAATGTCTTCCCCATCCTTTAGTAGGTCTACAAGGATGCCATCATCACCCGGGGCCTTGCACCGTTTCCTATCTTTCCTATCCATACACTCTTTCATCTTTTCCTATTGGTGGTACGTTGTCCTCAGCAACTTTGACTTTACTGGAGTAAAGATTTTGGTAGAAGAGTTTCACCTGATTTATAACCTCATCTCTGTCATGAATGATTCTTCCTTCCTCATCCTTAATGGCTATCAGTTGTGATTTCCCAGTGCCTATTTTGTTTTTGGCTGCCTTGTAGCCTTTATTTGCTTCCACGGTTTCCTGCACAATTTTTGTGTTATGATTTCTGATTTCATTTTCATCCTCTTGCAGAGTTCTATGTATTCAATGTTTTGAATGCCTCTAGTTGTCTTCATCTCTCTCCTCTTCTTTAACATTTCCATTGCCTCCTTTGAGATCTTCTCAACTTTCCTAGGTTTCTTCCTACCTGCAACAGAGGCTAATTCTTGGATTGTTTTGGAGATATTGTCACAGATTTCATTTACATCCTCTTGACTGGCTGCATCCTGCAAAGCTTCAAACCTGTTCTTTAGTCCCAGCTGGAATTCGTCTTTGTTCTGCTGGAGTCTATCCAGGTTTAGATGAGCTTTCCCCTTTTTATTCATCTTACTACGTTCTAGTTTGATATGGATCTTTCCTCTTACCAACCTATGGTCACTGCAGGTATTGAAGCGGTGTAGGACTGAAACATCTTTGACAAAGTCAGGTTTGTTGGTTAGAATGAAGTCAATCTCATTTTTGACAGTACCATTTGGGCTCTTCCACGTCCATTTGCGATTGAACATTTTCTTGAAGAAAGTGTTCATGATCTTGTAGCCATTGCTTTCAGCAAATTCAAGAAGGCGATCTCCCCTGTCGTTTCTACTCCCCACTCCAAAATTTCCTAGCATTGTCTCACTGCCATCTTTCTTGGGTCCAACCTTCGCAAAGTCTCCCATGATAATTGTGTAACTGGTTTTATCCTGGTTAAGTAGTTGGTCTACCTCTTCGTAAACTGTATTTACTTCCTCATCTGAGCTGGTGGTGGTGGGGAAGTACACCTGTATGACTTTCAGTGATTTTTCTTAGATAGTTTTGATAGCTGATTACGTTTTGTCTTTGCGAATAAGAAAACAAACTCCTCCATACCTTTGCCCCTCTCTTCCATGTGTGTAAAGCATGTCTCCACTCCTTAGCTGTTGTAAATGTTCCCCACGGCGTCTTGTTTCACAGATTCCTAGTATATGCCAGTTTATGTTCTCCAGTTCCGTTTCCAACTCAAGCAATTTATCTTCTCCAAGAGGTGTAATGAAGGCGTGGGCGGATTTTTTTTTTTTTTTGTATCAGGAGAAGCGTATTCATAAATCAGACATTTAGCAAAAAAACTCCTTGAAAAATTTGATTGCGTAACCGAGAAATCGCAAAAAAAAAAATCAAATGTTGGGTACTATCCCCCCCTGGTCACTTAAGTGTTAAAGGAGCCTGTCCTTACCCAGGTATTCTTGGCACCCTCTGGTCCTTCTTCGCCACAACCGCTCCTATAGCTGGGGATTTTAGAGCTGATGGGGATTGAGGGCCTTTGCTTTCCTTGTACTTCCATGGATTTCATCTTGGGGGTTTGTGGCCTGACTTACCATGCTGGCCACTAAATGCATGTTGGTGAGTTGTGGATGCCGTTGGTCAAATTCGAGTGGTTGACTCCTCCGCCTTTTGATGGCATTTCCTCCATCACGGTACTAGTCCTGGTGATCATGACTAGATAGTCTTCACTTTTTTATGGCTGCTGTTATCATAGACTATGTAGTCATGAAGAGTTGTGTGTAATGAAAGTGCCATTTAAGCCAAGATACACAGACAGCTTCTGCTCTAACTTTACAGCTGCAAAATGGCTTAAATATTCATTATTTGCAATAAACGTTATATTTTAGGCATTCTTGAGAGTCTTCTGCATCATGTGATAACCATTTGCCAGATTTAAATTCACATTATGAAATTTTCAGGTGAAACTTGTGTCTACATTGGGCTGCCAAATTTGGTAGCCTGTGCACATGTTGACATGAACTTTTTTTGGAACAAATTGTAGCATCGGTTAAAAATTGGTAAGTCAATTATTCTACAGGCTCTAGAGATGCTATGTATGTCAAAAGAAAATATTTTTTTCTTTTTATTTAGGAAATATACATCTCAAAACATCTCAAACCTTAAATGGCATTGGAATTCCACAGAAAAGTTGTAACTTATGGCACCAAAGATTATGTCCAAATTTTAAAAGATGATGCCATAAGTTACAATTATTGGAACTATCACGGGACCCACTACCCTCTCAGGCTATCTGAGATGGCCGGGTTGTTTTCCGCCGCCCGGGGCTCGGCGGTGGCGTTTCGCTGGCAGTACTGTCTTCACTAATGATGTAACGCCAAAGTAGCAATGGAACACTACCAATGCCTAGCCTATAAGAATAAACAGCAAATGTCCAGCATTTGGAGATCTGTGTATCCTTTGGCAATTAGGCGCTTTATAAATCCAGTTATTATTAATTGAAAAAAGTCAACTAGAACTAAAGATAGTCACTTCCAAAGTTTGAGATGCTTCGGATTTCTTCGTTATGATGCAGTATACATCTATGTGTAGTATAACAGTGCCATAGGATATAACAAAAAATCCGAATCCGGAATTTTATAACAAAGTTGTGATTTTCGCTATGAAGGACATCGATTTGGGCCTAGCTATTTTACACAGTAATCAATATACGGACAAGCATTATGTTAGAGCAAAAAGCGCGATTTGTTTGAAAATTGAGAGCACCCTCATAAGAAAATCTCTGAGTCAGCCTCTAATTCTTCAGCTTCAACGGTTTTGGAATAATAAAATATTGCTTTATAAAATAACAAAAAAATCTGATTTGTTTTCGTCAAGATTTCGCTTTTACGTGTTACTTTACTCTTAAACGGATAACTACGTCAAAATTGGGAATTTCTTGGCCGCCGCCGTCTACGTCAATAAAATCTCAAGGCGGTCTCACCAGGAATTCAAAGTGGTTTGAAAGTGGGGTATTAATGCTACAAGATTTTACACTCGCCTTACAGGAGCTCAGTTCAACGACAGTGGGAACAAAAGTTTGCCATGATACCACTTGTCTCTAGAAGTGATCAATCTGGAACGTTATTCCCTGTTGCCTGATTTCCGTAAAGTTGTCTCTAGCCACGCTAATCCTATTCTTACTCTTATAGAGTTTGCAGCATAACAACATCCCTGCCTTGTCATCTGTCAATATTATCTTGAAAATAGGCATATTAGTCGGGAAGCGGACAAAATTAACAGTGTTAGCTTGTGTGCTAATGTAATTTTACTGCCTAAAGTCAGAGACCAGGCTGTCTAGGCACCTTTGGCCAATTTGAGTTATTGAAATCACATGTCACAGATCACAGGGATTCAATTTCCAAAATGCATCAAAAATATCGCAAATTCTTACTGAAGCCCAAAAGAGAAAAAAGGAAATGTTGACGTGGCTGTACAATTGCTAATTAACGACGTGTAGGCCAAAATAGGTCAAAAGATACAGTGGTCGAATTTTAAAAATGTCCCCATTGAAAGTAGTCGGTCTTGACACAAGGATAGTACGATATCACTGTGGTGTATTAATATGGCTGAACGTTAAGCTATTCGTCCATGTGTGTCTATGTGCCCTAGCATTAAATATGTACTCTGTGGGTATAGCAAATTATACATTTTTTTTTTAATATGAATAAAATAAGACCATTCACATTTAAATTGATGCATTTTAAAATATTTTCCCATGTACAAAATATTTGTTATCCTTTGACATATTTTGACTTGTGGCATCCTGCGGATACATGGCATTTTTAATCCTTTGGACTGCAACACGAATTTGTGACATCCCATAACTTTATTGAAGCATTTTGGAAATTTAATAATGTGACCTGTGACCTCAGCAGGGGCGGCGCCTCTTTAACTACGAGTTAAACTTTAGAGAGCGGCCTCGTTTAACAAAAGTATTGTACATCGTCTCCAAGGGGAAAGTCCCAATGCCACTTGTGTGTATATAGATCAGCTAGCTATTCCCAGGCTACCGATGTTATTGCAGCTGATGGAATGATGTGATTTTGTGACGTGTTATTTTTCGGATTTTAATGGTGCGTGCCGAGGAATATAATACATATACTACGTGACACACGGTAGGTAGACCAATTGATCCCGTTACTTGCAGGTGCACGCTGTAAAACGAGATTAAACTAATAATTTTGAAATTTGAATGAGCCGAAATGTTTAATTTTAACACTCGTCTTCAAATACAATGCACTAACGCGTGGGTTGCAAATTTAAAGCGTATTATTCAGCGGTCGTTAATAATTGTTTTAAATATGTTTCAAATCAGCAATCCATCGAAATTGTCGAAAGGTTTGATTTTAAAAGTTGCTAAACAGGAAACCGATGCCAGGGTTGATTCACCTAGTCTTGTGCTGATTGCTTTAATTGCTTTAGAATGATCTATTTTACCATATTAAGCACAAATATAAATCTCTCATGCAACTTTGTATTTTTTTTACTTAATTGTTTGTTAACATGTAACGTACCATGGGTTTCTACAGTGAACCGCTATATGATGAATAAAAATATTTAATATAGTACAAACTGCCTACTATACTATTGTACTATTGAAAAATTGAATAATTATTCACTTTAACTACAAACATATAAACCAAACATATTGCAACGTTAAAATACGCAGAACCAACATTTTAAAAAGGTCACTAGGATCCCCCTTATGCAGTTATGTGTTCATTTCCCCCATTTAAAAATATCTCCCGTATTCGCCATAGATTATACCCAAAAATTACGTTTCATCATTTTTCAAAACTATACAAAAACATCTTCAAACTTTCTTCCTTTTTTTTTTTTTTTTTTTTTAACAAAATAAAAATGTAAAATAAGAGTTTACAATAAATGAAAGAAAATTTTAAAATAAAACAAAATGAAACCAAATAAAGACGATGCTAAATTTGTAAAAACAATTAAAAATACGAACAAAAAAATAAGATTAAAAGAAATAAGAAGATAACGAAATAAAAATGAAGGTAATATTAAAAAATCAAATAAAAAATGATTTAAAAAATAAAAACAATACTAAATTAAAAACTAAATACAAACCAAAAATAAAATAGATTAAAAGTAAAAGACAAAAAAATAAAAAATAAATTTCAAAGTAATAAAAAGAACCAAACAAAATTACAAATTAAATAAAAACAAAAAATATTTAAAAAATATAAACATTGAATAAAAATACAAATGCAAATATATTAATAACACTACTAAAATACTTGTCAAAACTTAAAGCAATAACAAAAATCTATAAAAATAAAATTAATAATAACATAAACAATGGTAAAACAATTAAAAATACTACCCATATAAAAGAAATTTTAAAAAGTCCGACCTCTTGCCTTATTATTCTATCTCTATGATGAAGCCATCACATCACGGCTGCCGGGTCACGTGACATTCATACACGGCCGCCGGGCAGCTTTTTGCCGTGTATGAAGCCTCGGCAGTGAGGCTTCACTACATACACGGCTGCCGGGCAGCTAACAACCGGACGCTATATACACGGCGGCCGTGTATATAGTCTTTGCCTTAATTTTAACACTCGTCTTCAAATACAATGCACTAACGCGTGGGTTGCAAATTTAAAGCGTATTATTCAGCGGTCTTTAATAATTGTTTTAAATATGTTTCAAATCAGCAATCCATCGAAATTGTCGAAAGGTTTGATTTTAAAAGTTGCTAAACAGGAAACCGATGCCAGGGTTGATTCACCTAGACTTGTGCTGATTGCTTTAATTGCTAGAATGATCTATTTTACCATATTAAGCACAAATATAAATCTCTCATGCAACTTTGTATTTGTGTTACTTAATTGTTTGTTAACATGTAACGTACCATGGGTTTCAACAGTGAACCGCTATATGATGAATAAAAATATTTAATATAGTACAAATTGCCTACTATACTATTGTACTATTGAAAAATTGAATAATTATTTACTTTAACTACAAACATATAAACCAACCATATTGCAACGTTAAAACACGCAGAACCAAAATTTTAAAAAGGTCACTAGGATCCCCCTTATGCAGTTATGTGTTCATTTCCCCCTATTTAAAAATATCTCCCGTATTCGCCATAGATTATACCCAAAAATTACGTTTCATCATTTTTCAAAACTATACAAAAACATCTTCAAACTTTCTTCCCCAAACTTCGAGAATAGGATTTTCATTTATGACCCTACTAACACTATTTATAAGCAGCTTATATCCTCTATGGCATTCGTAATTTGCTGTAAATTATTAGAAACAAATACATTTGATTCCAAAGTGTTTCCGGATATATATTACGTCAATAGATCACCCACTGACAGTGCGCCTAAATAGCGATTGATTGCACATCCGCAGAAGATTTTACGGCACATTTGCGAATCAACACCCACACATCACTATGCATTCGGTACAGCAGGCTTAACTTTTTATTTCAAATACAAAGTAAATTTGTCAATCTTTCCTATTAAACGAGCGATGAAATTGCCCTGTGCAAAACATCTGCGGCAATGTCACAGTTCTGTTTTACCTCTTAATGCAATATAACTTCCTTCCACGTCTACTTGTGCCAAAATCGACTAAACTGAAGTCTTGACCAAAATGTAAACACTTTTTTTTCTTTTCCACACCACAATAAAATTGCTGTGTGCATTTTATTTGCAGCAATACAAATACAGATATTAAGAATTCATTGTATACTAGTAATATTAAAATGTATAAAAAGTTACAGAGTGTGTAATGAAATATTACTTGTACATCTTCT
Organism: Ophioderma brevispina; assembly: GCA_023653785.1. Taxonomy (NCBI): domain Eukaryota; kingdom Metazoa; phylum Echinodermata; class Ophiuroidea; order Amphilepidida; family Ophiodermatidae; genus Ophioderma; species Ophioderma brevispina. The sequence goes on along the minus strand of JAMKCH010020823.1, from coordinate 67,369 downwards.
GTTACATCAATGTCCGGAAAATACAGTGTTTACCCCATCCTGTCCCAAAATATGCGTACGAGATGAGGCAATTGTTCTACAATTTCAACAAAAAATGTAAACACGGTATTGCCTAGGAAGCAATGTTATCCTCTGATTAAGTCGTTTACGGATAAAACTATTTGCTACCAACATTTCCAGCATTTCAACGAGTATTTTTCATCTGAAATTTTCTCACTCTTTTTTTATATTATTTGGTATATTCAGACAAATGATAAACACCTGCAACGTCCAGATAATATTTCACCTGAAAAGGCCAAATTATGTCCATAATTGAGTTGCAAAACGTGCTAAGTCCATCGAAATTAAGATTTATACATAAATAGACTTCTTGACCTCGTAAAGGTACAGATTGTAGTTTTTACTAGAGGTTCGTATCTCATTCGGTTGCTGAGATATTCAAAGTCAAAATCTTCAAAGATTTTCGGAAATTTCAGGAAAATTTGAATAAAAACGGTGCCAAAATGTGTAGATTAAGATTTGAATTAATGATTTTTTGTTTAAATTTAATCAGGCTCAGCACACTTTTTCTTACATGCAAAATTAAAAATGACGGTGTCCATTGTGAATTTAGTGAAATGTAAGCAGAGAATGAAAGAATTATCAATCTTCGGGAAATCCCAATATTTGAGGAAAATGACCATTTTATTCAAAAAAAATAAAATAAAATAGAACATTTATGATTAGAAAAGTAAATGGGATTTTGGATTCATTATTTTTTTTATTAAGTCCTTTGCCAACCTCTTTAGAGTGATATACTGAAATTAGAGTCATAATGGTTACAAACGGTGTTTCAAGAAAGTGGGTCAATCTGTTTAGTGCCAAAATGTACTAAGACCATATAATTTGAAAACAAAGGAGGCAGTAAAGAAATAACGAAGTTTCAGAATTCCAACCATACACATTATTTTGGTTCCACATTGTCATACCTTAAACCATATGCAATATCAACCAAATTAACCAAGTCAAAATGTCCATATCAAAATATCGTGTTTTTCTCATTAAGTGGCCAATAGAGGGCGTATGGATTTAACATACCCCAGTCACGAATTCGAAAATTGGGGACGGTCAGCTGGAATTCCTAACTTGTTTGCTTACTGGCTTAATATGGAAAATAAGCATATGAATTTCAAATTTAGAGTGGTTGGGCCCGCGATTCAAATAAATGTTGAACAGAGGGGATATGGATTTAACATGTAATAACCCAGAATCAAAATGCTTGTGCTAAAGTTATAAGGAAGGAAAGACTCACAATTTCATACGCATCTGCTCAGAAAGTAGTGCATGAATTTCTATGGACATTAGCGTTTTCCCCCTTTTCTCCGTTTTCTTTTTGCTTGATACCTTGTCTGAATTACAAATGCGGTACAATAACTTTGATTCAATTTGGTCAGAAATCCCTCAATATACATATCAACTTTGAGAGAAAGTGAGTGGGTAAACACTCCTTGTATAATTCTATTATTTTACATTTTCAATACAGTATGAGCGTGTAAGTGCATAATAAAATATACATTAATATAAAATACTGATGCTTTGTGCGATGTTTCAACAGAAAATTCTCCACGGGCATTTTAATTTATCGGAACTCAAGAAATTGTGTTGTTGTCCTTGTGCCTTGTCATTTCTTCCGTTTTGCAGGAAAGAGACAACTAGCTTTCTATGCATACTGTTATAAGGGGTAAGTCATCATTTAGTCATACTAAATTTTGAAATATGTAATGATGGCCCCTTGAGCACACAACGATGATGTCGCATATCGTGTGTGATGGGGCCACAATGGCACCTTATAGATTTCATCTTTCATGCCATTACTTGCTATGTAAATCGTATTCCGAACATGTGTTAATTGCACTGCACAATCTTACAAACTGCGTTGTAACTTCAGTTTCCATTTGCTACCTATATTTAATTGAATTAAGTTATTATTTACCAAATTTTCCCTGACCTTTGGTTGAAAGAGATTTGACAGTTATGGCGAGCAGCATCTCCTATCATTGATAAAATAAAAATATGGAGGAAGAATTATTAACATTTCTAAAGCCTATATATAGGTAAAACTTTACGTTAATTATACGACAAAATTATCATCATTTGTCATCCGCAAGAGAGAACCATTAGGGCGCTTCACTCAATTTCTTTATTTTTGAATGAACTGCTTTATTTCACCAGAGTCAAGTATAAAGTGCTCTGCGATGAAATTGATATACCTCGCTTTATTTTCCAAAACAAAAAAAAAAAACTTGTAAAATAGTTCTTTTCGCACGATTCATGAAACAATTTAAAATAATACAAACAATAGTAAAGTGGATAATTCTTTCAGGTTGACCAAAGCCACGTATAGTTAACGCCTTCAAATAGTTTCTTGCTACTTAATGTTATATTATTGCAACTCAGTTTAATACTTCTTCAACAAAGATGGGAAATATGCAAATAACTTCGGCAAAATCTGACGTCTCAGTTATTTAACACTTACTTTTATAATCAACCAAACCGTTAAAGTTATTCAGTATTCCTAATGTGTGCATAACGTAGCAATATTTTGAACCATGTTTCACAAGATAGGGCACGTCAACATTGAGTATGTCCCCCATAGCATTTCCTCTTGAAATTGTTACTTTGATAAATATTGTAAATGTTACTCTTCTTGCAATAAAAACAAAGTTGTCGAGAACGCGATGTCGCGACTGCCTTTGCTTGAAATTAAAGCTTAAAATTAAGTCAAACATGCAAATATATGAAGTAACAACAAGTTTATTATAATTATATAAATAAAAATTACCTAAAAACCTCATAATACCGTTGAACTGATCGTTAATCTTCGTTAATCGCACGCTGGAAAGAAATCACTTTTGGTCCCAAGCTTTACATTATGTTGACAATTCAGTGCGACTGTTCCAATTTAAAGATTGGATCATTTTATATATATGGAGGAAATACGGCGATATATCATCCATTTCATTATTTATAAATATAATATTGATTAAAATCCAATGTATCTTACTGATCGTTAATCTCCTACATTAAAAGTCATCCAATTCTATTTGACCAATACCAATAGTACACGAGTGCTACATTTTGTTTTCATATTTTCTTCTTTTTTTTTCTAAATGTCACTTTAATATCTGCTGCACGAGTACATGAAAAACATTTATTTCTGCTATTATCAAAAGACCTGTAATTCTGGGTACATATTAAAAAATACATTTTTTTTATTTCAAAAGGACACAAGATTGCATCGAAACACCTGATTTACCGACACTGTAATTTCTCGGTTACCAAAGGACACCCTCTTTTGACGCCCACTTGTCACTGATTATCCATTTCTAAGGTCCAGCAGGCACAGGTTCATTTATGAGTGTTCCCCAAGCATATGTAACCTGTTACATGGTAGCGCGACATTCCATCTAAACAACGCGAGGCGTATACAGTAGAACTGGGGCATACATGATGCAGTTCAAATTTGATACTTTGTACCTTTCGTTCCTTTAAGCAAATACCTGAAAACGGATCTAGGAACACTAGAAAGTCATTACAGTGTTTCTGTTAAAATTTCTGGTGTAGGAGCTATCCTGAAACACGGTACTACAATTAACTCGCCTGAATGTTCGATGACGAGTCTGGAGAGAAAGAAAACCGAGTAAAAAGATAACATCTCTCAGTCTTAACAGGCTGCCCAGTGGTTATGTGGCTGCACAAAAGTCATCATGCCATTGATCTCCTTTTTTCAACATCGGCTACGGCTTCGTGCCCAGATCTCGTTGAAATTCTCATGAAATGTTGATATTGGTGAAAGAAACATGTGTGCCAAATTTTATTTTTTTCCAAAAAGGCGTTTTGAAAATAGGTCACAAAATGCGTTTTCAAATTCCCATAGACTTTGTACAGGGACTGATTTTGGCAGTGTAGAAAATGGACCAAAATGGGGCAATTTTGTGAAAAACTACACATTTTATTTGATTTCTTTCTCAATTAATTGATGAGTTATAAGATTGGTGTTTGTTTTTTATGGTTAGAGAAATATCAAATATCCACACAATTTTTTATTTCTCTGTGTGTCATCCAAAACAAAGAACAGGTGGTCGCAACAACACCTTTTTTGGCTGAGTATTTCTAGAAATACTGAAGTTTCCACTTTTCAGAATTTTTCCTAGAAGGAACTACAACTCCCTTGGTGATGAATAAGGTGTCATATGAAAGGAAATCAAATTTAGAAAATTCTCACATTAGATTTTGCAGATTGAGTGTTTCTATTTGAAATAACAGGTGTTTCTAATTTTCCCTAAATTTTGTTTCCCTAAAATAATTTTTCTACAGAAATTAAAAACTTGATTTAAAAAATCCAACGTGAGATTTTAGGTAATTTTGTTTATACACATAAGGCCATGGAGTTTCAGCTTAAAAGTACCTTCCATTTAGGCTGGGAAAATTTATTTATGAAAAAATTAAGGATTTTTTTTTAAATAAAATAAATAAAAACAACTAAAACAAATCGCACCGTCTCGAAACTGCAAATTAATGGTGGCGAAGTTTCAATCTTTACCATAGTCGAGTTTGGACTAATTGATTTAGGGGATTTGTTTTTGGTCATTTTTCTGTAAGATCATTTTATCCGATGATCCTACCTTAAGGGACGTTTTTTATGGTTACCAAGTCACGAATATTAAAATCACGATGGGAAGAAAATGAAAAGAAATATCATTACAAAGTGCTAGCATAACTCGTATATTATTGGCATTGGTTAAATATTCGTTAGAATTAGGAGTATAGGTAGAAGATTAACGATCGATCCGAGGGCATTTCAAGATCACGTGTTCTTACTGTACCTTTATGGCACTCAGAATTTCCAATTTTTAGGACTTTTAGAGCGGGAGCACGGACCCGGGTCAAACATCATGGTCCCACTACATCTAAGCTTTGACACCTTGGTAGTTAGTATGGCCCTCTATATCAATTCAAGGTTAGTTAGCGGTCTCAAATTAGGGGTCAATTTAAGTTTACACTTTTTACATTTTTTGAATATTTATCATTGTACAAATTTTAAAAGGAATTGCTACGGGGGCCACTAACTCAATTTATATGTTGATGGAGCTCCATTTTATGAAACATGGTACAAAGCATCGCTACGTAATACACCTGTGTGGAATATTGAATAACTTCAATGGTTTGGTTGAATTACCAATGGAGTGTTAATTACCCAACATGTTTGAAAATATATTAGAATATTTTCCTGTTGTTGTCGAAGGATTAAACTGAATAGTCGCCATAACATTAGGTAGCAACAAACTTTTTTAAGACGATAACTGTACCTGCTCGTGTATTGTAATGCAACATTACATGGCCAACTTGAAAGAATGATAAATTCTACCATTTTTAATAAGGTTGCGAAAATAAATATCTTGTAGGGATTCGCATTAGAAAAAGTGTGGTAATCCGTTGCACTGGCGAAATACAGCAGTTTGTGTAAGAAAAAGAAATCGAGTGACGTTCTGTATCTTTTCTCCCCAGATGAGAAAAGATAATAATGATAATTTTGTCGCGAGCATAATTATATTTATTAACTTCGGAAATGTTAAATTGACATGATGACAGTTCCACAAACAAGCGCTTTTCTATTGGGACAATTACGATAACAGGCAAGCTCAAAACAAAGTTTCTTTCCTTTCTTTTGTTCTTGTTTGACCAATAAACCTTCGAAACGTTCTCGGTAGGTGTTCTATCAGTGATCAAGTGCACATTGAAAGGAATTCTTATCCCCTCTTGTCTTTTTGAACATACGTGTGTATTTTCAATAGGTAGATTGCTCTCTTCATATAAGTAGCACATCCCAATGAACCGAATCCCCATGATACATTGGTAAACATTTTCTGATGCGAAGATCATTTCATTTCAATTGATAGATAACGAGTGAGAAATCAAGTTAAAACAGTGCAACTAACACGTTTTCGGAATACGTCTTACATGGCAAGTTCTCTAATGAAAGTGACATGAAACATGATGAAGGGGGGAATTGAAAAGGTGTCATTGTGGCTAACGTGTATGGCATAGAGTCATTTCTAACAAAATGGACCAATTTCATGGCACCGTGTAGGCATTTGTGATTCTTTTCACATATCGGCAGTGCGACTTTTCACCGAGCTCCATCGTGCTAGCTTTAATGGATACTTCCATTTTAGGTTGTTTTTTTAGGGCCATCGACATCCATAAAATTCCTTTTAGGCTTATATCTATTGATTTTGTGAGTCTTTCTTTCGGTATAGCGCTGGTACAATATTGTCTTTGGACTATTATATGATAAATACATAGAGTCTTCAAATGTGAAAAACATACGACCACTTTTCGTAAGCAGTTAAAATATGTTTGGGATGTCAAGTAAATTTCAGTGATGTGCGAATGCACAGCGCATACTTTAAACGACCTTGGAATTCCAAGATCTTCCACAAATATAATTACGAACAAATTTTGAATTTTTTTGGGGTAAAATATTACCTGCATTGTGTAAGTGTTATCCCTCAACATTTGTCTGCAATATTCCAGAGGACATGTAACGACGTATTCACGTATGGTAAATTAAATGTGTGATATTTTACCAATTGGTTCTAAATATTGTCTTCTTTAATTTAAAAAGGCAAGAAACCCAAACGTATTTAATCAGTAATTAAATTGATTCAGCGTAAGACGAGAAACATGGAAAACTGGTATTGTATATTGACTTACACACTTTACGGCAATATTGTAATTCCAATACTGTACACAAATATCGCCGACTTTACCTTTTGTGTTATTATATCGTGGCGTATAGCGCATACGCCACTTTATTAGAATACGGAGGAAAAGTAAATTCTGGCCTACATTACGTACGCCACTATGTCATGTGGAATCTCTAAAATTCACCAGTTTGAACATTAATTTCTTAGCTCTAAACTGGTATTTTACAAAGCATAAAAAACATAGTTGTACACACACTCGCCAAAAGTATTGCAACATACAGAAAACAAAATTCCAAAATCACCAATTGATTTAAAATTATATCATGTATTCTTGACCACACAATACGTATTAAGTTCCAAAGTTTTGTTTTTCATACAGATGTTCTTTTTAATTTGAAGATTTGGGTAAATTACACGGAAATGCCTGTTTCCGCAATGTACTAAAATATTAAAGATGTTCTAAATTTAGACACTTCTAAAATCCCCCATTTTAACCATTTCCTATCGCCAATGACTGCTAATTCTTTGACACCAGAGGACACCCTATTTTAACACGTCCCTGTAACCGATGTCTCAATTTCGAAGATCCAACAGGTACAAATGAGTGTTCCCCAAGCATATGTAACTTGTTACGCTGAAATTCCATATAAACAACGTGAAGGCGTATATAGAGTAGAACTAGGGCATCCGTGATGTAATTTAAATTTGATACTTTGTACCCGTCTGTTCCTTTGGGCAAATACCTGAAAATGGATCAGTACAAAGTCATTTCAGTGTTGCTGTTAAAATTGTCTGGTACAAGGGTTAGCATGAAATTAGGTAGGCCAACCTGAACTGCAAATTAGGTTGCATGCGTGCTTGATGATGAGACGGACTAGAAAAAACTAGTAAAAAGCTAACATCACCCCGTCTTATAAAGCTAACCGAGTGTTTAAGTGGCCACAAATGAAATGACCATGCAAAGTAACCACTGCGAATAAAATTTAAACGATTTATATATAAAATATAAATGCCTATATTAAAAGGAAATTGGATAGAAAATGAAAATATGAAAACGAATAGCAATACCAAGTGCTAACATAACTCGTATATGTTGGCATGGGTTAATTTGTTAGAACTAATGGAAGAAGATTGACGATCAGTCCGATGTCATTTGGAGTCGTCTCTTTTTATTACTTTTTTTTAATTAATGTCTTAAATATAAAGAGTTTAGTCGCACTGAAGTGTTAACACACTTCAACTTGGGATCCAAAGTGATTTGTTTCTACTGTATGATCTAAAACCAATTATAGTCTTTCAGTCTTTCTTAATTTTATTACTTTTATGTCAACTATAGTCAAGGAATTGCAATACTGGGTTATATCTAATATATTGAACTATAAATATCGAACTTGAAATGTTACTTTTACTAGGGACTGATTGGAACATTAAATTTGCATTGCCTACTAATTGCAATTCAGTATAATATGACATCAAATCGGTTTTACTGATTTAAGCTACTTCTGTATTTTCAAGTTTTACTTATCTTTACATGTTAATAGAAAAGTTTGTACTCGCATTTCCCGAAAGGCAATTATTTTCATACCAAGAGGAGTGCTGTCAGGAGAGGAAGGAAGGAAAAAGAAGAGGAAAGGAGAGGGGTGGAAAGGAGGTGGGGGGAAGAGGGGAATGAATTATTTTTTTTATCTTAGGGGACACTACCCAATATTGTTGATGGACTCAGACACTCCAATGTATCAAACATGCATCGCTAGTAATGCAAGTATATATGGAAGATTGAATAACTCAAACAGTTAAAAACTTAAAAACTTTAGTTGATTTGATTTTTAATTAAAAGCTTTTTACAAATTGTTGGATTATTGTAAATGTTTCATGAAGTTGACGAACAAACTACTTTGCAGGCATTCAGGTTTGAAAGGGTTGTTAATTTAATCGCAGAGAACTTTATACTCGGCAATTAATTTAAAAAAAAGCGATTTATGCAAAATACGGAAATTGAACAGATCACTCCTATTCTCTCCCTCGGACGACATAATGATGATCATGGTGGTTTATAAAGCGCATTATAATCTGAATTGTCCTCATATACCTCATGTTAATAAAACATTCTCCAGAATTTTGACTCTACGGATATTTTATCAATAGGAGATGCTGACCTCATTTTTAGCAAATTGCATGTGACGGAAAAAAAAAGCCACAGAACTTATCTTGGCACAAAAGTTAATCTCGGAATGTTGTTCGTGCAGTATTGGGCAAACGTTGAAATTTTGAAAAGTTTTCGAAATATACATTGGTTGCATTTGGCTTGCTCTTTCATTTAACACCTCACTTGTAAAAAAATCGTTCAAAAATGGCTGATATTTGAACGGCCTGAAAGACGTAAAACCCCAAAACCAAAAGTTGCAGTTTTTTTTATTTTTTCAATGGTCACGGGTGGTACAACGCAACAATACGCGTGTATTGATTTTACAAAAGCGGAGTAAACTATGCAGTAATTGTGCTCAGCTGTTCGGTCGAGTACACTTGCAATTCCGTTGAAAAACTAAAAAAAAAACTGCAACTTTTGGTTTGGGTTTTACGTCTTTCAGGCGTTATATCTCAGCCATTTCTGTACGTTTTTTACAAGCAAGTGTCAATAAAAGAGAAAGACATAGACAACAAAATGCATAACTTGAAACCTGTCAAGTTATCGGACTTGGCCACAATCTGTCAAAAAAAAAAATGCCGAGATACTTTTTTATGCCAACTGTATATTTCGTAAAGAATAAACTTGCAATGTGAAGATCGATACTTTACTTCAGTTCAACATAGGTAAAGAATGAAAACTCAAGTTGTAGCTGAACTGAAGAGTACGACTAACATGTATTCGGAATACGTTTTACAAAGCAAGTACTAAGAAGAAAGTGACATGAAAGGGGAAATTTTATAAGACGCCATTGTGGCCCCGTCACATACGATGTGCGACATTCATGCTGTGTGCTTAAGGGGCCACCCTTACATGTTTTAAAATTTTGTATGACTAGATAACCGAAAAAATCCACAGGTAACAGTATGCCTGGATAGGTTGTCTTTTTCTTGCAATTCGGAAGAAAAGCCAAGACACTAGGACAACGACACTTAGACTTAACATCAGCTTGTGTTTGGATAAATTAAAAAAAAAAATCTGTGGGGGTCTTTCAGTTGAAGCAGAGCATAAAGCATGCATCAGGATTTCTGTATGGATTTATTATTTACAAATCCACTTACATGCTCAGAAGTGTTTACCCGCTTTTCTTCCTTTCATTGTTGACGTGTATAGCGTAATTTCTAAAATGAGCCAAATTTGATTGCACCCTGGCTGCATTTATTATTCTGTGCGTTTTTTTTTTTTCATCGTTCTCCATCGTCCTAGCTTTGGAAAGACATACATTTTGAGCTGAATAAAAAAAAATACCATTAGAAATCCACGAAATTCTTCCTGGGCAAAATGTGTATAGAATTGTGGGTCTTCATTCGGTTATGGCGCGGCTGGCACAAGTAAGTTAATTCTGGACTATTATTCATAAATCCATACCATACCCTCCTCTAATTAATTGTAAATTCATAAAATATATCGTCGCTGGGCGGGAAAAACCTCAAATGTAACTCCGGAGGTCAAAACCACATAAAAAAGTGGGCCCCAGTGCTAAAACCCCATATCTGCATTTTGGTCACATCGGGTTCTAGTTTGAATTTCAAGTCAAATATGATAGTCAATCATATATACGTCAGTTTATTTCAGAATCTGGAGCAAATAATTAGAAAGGAAAACATTTCTTGTACAAGGCATTACAGCAAATTATTAATTTGTTGGTGTCTCCCGAAAATGTTACATATGAGGTTTTGTCATGTTACCGTTTTTACTACATGTGAGGTTTTGCTCTTAAAGGTCAAATACACATGATGTTTTTCCCGCCCAGCGACGATATACAACAGACAACCTTGGAATCCCAAGGTCTTCCGCAAGTATTTATCTGCAAATATTCTAGAAGAGTGTAAAGATTCAGCGAGGCAGAGGCCGTCTATATCTAAGCTTCAAAATGTCTGTAAAAGAGCATGCACTTTGCCAACGAGTCATGGGAAGCCTCTGCAGATAACAGGTCCCTATGGAAACAGCTTGTCTCCCAAGAACTGGAAGGTGATCAGTACTGTCAGAGACACCTTGTCAGCTACACAAGGAGATGCTCTTCGGACACCTCTCATGTTGTTACTTTTTGTGACTGATGGATGCCAAACCAACCAACCGCTGCATGGAAGCAAAGGTTTTTACTGCGTGCTAAGAAATAATTCCCTACTTTAGGCGTTTCTTAGGGAATAAAGTTTTAACAAAGTTTAAATTAACTCTCTCCCTGCGGATGTCGAGTGCACTCGATGCACGCATAATTTTTGTCAATTTTAGATTTTTTGGGTTAAAAACATTTCAAAATTATTTATTTTCGTGAGCATATTCAAATTCAGCCTAAATTCATTGAAATGAGTCCAAACAAGCCATATTCCTTTGTTTTTGGGGTGTTTCTTTTAGATGGTTTCCCAAATGACCTGTAAATATTTGGCCAACTGTCTCAAATGTCTCTATGTGTTATAACTTATACACAGTTGCCCAGCACGGAGAGAGTTTATCACTCTATTTGAGGAAAGATTTACAAGTTTTTAATTGAACAAGTTTCGGGAGTTCAGAATACATAATGACATGATGTACTCTCTTCACCAAAAGATATTCTTTCAAAATCGCGGATGTGCGTAATCAGTCGTTATAGAGTGCTGTCAGTGGATGATTTATTGAAGTATGATGTATCTTGGAGCAGTTTGAGATTTAATTTATTTGTTTTTGCTAAATTGCAAATGCCATAGAGTCTACAAGAGGGATGTAATACATAGTATTATAAAATGTCCTGTGGGTAAAGCAGCTTAAAGGAGCGTGCATCAAAATTGAGTATAATCTAGGTACTTTTTCTCTTCGCCGCAAATACATAAACCGTACGCAATATGGCGTCACTTGCCAACCATGTTTGAATACAATATACATTCATGCTCCATCAATACTGCGTCAATCGATTAATATGTAGCACCTGCTAATAGATTTTATGGACATATGAATGTATAAAGTAAAAGTGCATGCTAGAGCTAAGCTTCTCTGGCGGAGTGCCATAAAGCGCCACAACTTTCCATCTATAGTTACCTAACTAACTAACTAACTAACTAACTAACTACCTATATTCGATCCAACCTCATATGTCCCCCATACCATTTGCGCGGAGGTATGAGCTCTGATGTATGGGGGGGGGGGGCAATAATAAAGTTTCACAACAAATCATTGATTTCAAAATCGTCTTAGAGGATTAAATGAGAGTAGCATAATGATCACTGCCAGGCCAGTATGGGATTTAAAGAAGGACAGGCCATCAATATTTTTCCTTGCGTTATGCAGGTGCATTTGAATGTCCAAATGTACACCAAATAAATTTAGGTAGACATGTACAGAGTATGTACAAGAATACGTAGGCGATTTGATCTGGCCAAAGCATATGGCCATGAAATAGTTCGTCTTCCTCCTTATCACCCTGATCTTAACCCAATAGAACTCATTTGGTCACAAATAAAAGCTTATGTTGCCAAACATAACAAAGACTTTAAACTAAAATCTGTTCAAAAACGTTCGAGTAAGCTCTACAAAAAGTCACAGAAATAGATTGGGAAAATGCAATAAAACATGTTATTGGGATAGAAAACTCCTACTGGAGCAAGGAGAATATTGTTGATATTGACATAAATCAAATCGTAATCAAGCTGACGGAGGACAGTGACAGTGAATCGGAATCAGACGATGATGACTGAATGTAAGCGAAATTTTAACTAATAATATACGATTCTACTATAGGCCTATGCATCATGGTTTTATTTCATGAAAAGTTTGCAAATGTACGACACACATTACTTTTTTGTGCTCAGTCCTAATTTTTCCTTGGACGCTGAGTCAAATCCAATTGTGATCGGCTTATTATTATACTACCGATTACACCTGAAGTGATTCACCCTATTCTATGCAATTGCCGCAGCCCAAAACTATAGAGGGACGGGCATATGAGTTTGAATCGACTATAACTAACTTACCAAACTAACTATAGTGTAATTTTTTATTACCTATAGTGTATTTTTTTAGAATCACTTTTTTACAAGTTTTCGACGATTTCATTCTGAGTGGTCGTATGCTTATATCCAGGAAAATCAATATGATCTTTACATGGTGTGGATTGGAGCCAACATTTGACATCATCTACGATCGATTCAGTGCCAAGACTTTATCCGCTCTTTGATGTGTACCAGAAACCAGTTAAAGAAAGAAACGTGTGTAGTATGGTATGCAAGAGAGCGTGACTTATTGATCGTTGGAGCCTCCTGTAGCGAAAGTGGTGTTGGTTAGATTGAATAATAATAATAATAATAATAATAAATAGTTCTTATAAGGCGCAAAATCTTCAAAAGAACTCAGAGCTCCATAACAGTCAACACAAACAAATCAAACAAAACAGCTATGAGCTATGAAAAGCTTGACGAAAAAGGTGAGTTTTAAGCTGACGTTTGAAGTCTTGGAATTTAGGGATACTACGAATGCTGTTTGGAAGTGAATTCCAAACAGCTGACGCAGCGAAATGAAATGAGCGTTCACCAGCTGATTTAAGGTTGACCCGTGGAAGTTTCAATAACTTTTCAGATGATGAGCGGAGTGAACGTGATGGTTGGTAAGTGGAAAGCACAGATGACAAATATAACGGCAAGGTACCTTCGAAATGCTTGAAGGCAAAAACGGCCAGTTTGAATTTTATGCGAAATTCCACGGGTAGCCAGTGAAGCTCAACAAGCAAAGGTGTAATATGGTCATGTTTTCGTTTCTTGAGAATTAGGCGAGCAGCACAATTTTGGATACGTTGTAAACGTTGTAGTTGGTCGGAGTTGATACCAGATAAAATGGAATTACAAAAATCAAGGCGTGAGATGATGATCGAATAACCAGAATCGAGGTTGCTTTTTCAGATAGGTAAGGTCTAATACATCCAATCTGTCTTAAAGATAAATATGCAGAACATTACACGAATGTTATGATAAAAGCATCATATATGTCAAGACAGGCAAAGACGTAATAGTCGGTATAAATCTAGCAAATCATTGAACCTTTTGCATATAGTCAATATATGTAACTTACTAACATTGATGCAAATTTTGGCAACATGGGACCATTCGTTAGTCTGATATTCATAATGGAATATCCAAGATTACACCTATGCGTTAGGAACTTCAAATTCAAACGGTGGTTTCTTGGCACTAACCGGATATTTTGCAATTTTGATAAAATCTTAAATGACTATCATTTAGTGAGAATTTTAAGACTAATGTTAATGGCATTAAAAGCATGGTACACTCTTTATGTTATAGGTAGACTATGATTGATCTCAAGACAATACACTTATTTCGTACACTTATTTCGAGCATCAATAAAGCTTTACATCGAAAAAATGTGGTTCATCACGAAACAAACCATGATTTTTTTTTTTTTTTGCGCGCGCGCCATGCCTTAACGTTAAATTATGTTTGCCCAAGATTTTATGTAATTGCCTAAATTCCAGTTGTGTATATTCTGGTGGAAGAAAAATCAAATCGGTCATAGCGTTTTTTTTTTTATACTAATTAGCATAAATAAGCATTTTAGTGGCGCTATTCAAAATTTGGATGCGTATTTAAATCGTACTTAAGTAACTTTTTTATTTTTATTTCAGCAATGTAATTGTATTTATGTCCTACTATTATGAGCCACATTTTATGAAAAAAAGTCCTTTATTGTTATGTGGTCGTGTTGATGTTCCCTATGACTGACCAAAATTTTGGCAAACAATTCCAACGGTAAAGTGGTTTTCAGAGGGGGTGGTCCACTTAGACCCCTTATACACCAACGGCAGGACAGAGGACCTTATGCACTTAAGTGTTAAAATCAGGTTGATGCCATTTTTTCAGTCTTTCTTACTTTTATTACTTTTCTGCCACCTGAAATGTTCAAGCAAGCTGCACTTGGTTTTAACTAATGTGTTTTAATTATTAATAATGAACTTGTTGATAAAATTGAAAAAGGCACTATTACTGGGGACGGATTAGAACATTACATTTACATTGACTGGTAAGCTTGTAACTGAGTACAGCAAGAACGTCAATTCTGCTTTACCGGATATATGTCACTTCCTGTTTTACTTCATTATAAAATTAAATTTACAGCGAAAGTGTGTTGTCGCGTTACCCAAAAGACAACTTATTTTATTGCAAGAGGTAGAACATTTATAATATTTATCACTATAAAAAAATTAAGAGGAAATGCTATGGGGGACACTAACCCAATTAAAATGCTGATGGTGTTCCATTTTACAAAACGTAGTAGAAACCATTGCTACGTAATACCCATGTGTGGAATATTGCATAACTTGTTAATTAACCGAAACGTGTCATTTTACAAAAGTTATTCACATATTTCCCTGTTGTTGTCGAAGGAAGAAGTTGAATATTTTGGCATAACATTGTAATATAACCCATAACATGAGCAACTTGAAAACTTTTCTATTCTACTAACTGTTAGCATTTATTTAAAATTGTTCATGAAGGTTGCGTAAAAGAACCAGTTTGCATGTATTATAGGTTGGAAAAAGCTGGATATATCAATTGCATCGTAAAGTACTATATCCCTAACGTTCCTAGAGGAGAATGACTTTAAAATGTTAGTAAACCACGGATATTTTATCAATAGGGAGGTGCCGCTCGCCATATCTAGCAAATCTCATTGAACCAGAAGTTAAAGAAAGAATGAACAATTTAGAATGTGAATATACAGGGTGTCCCAAAAATATTGTGCAAGCAGATAAACTTCGATTTCTCAACACCAAAAAAGAAAAAAAAAACACAAGCTGGTTATTTCATCTTTATCGTTGTTATTAATAATTCTAAACAAAAATAATAACATGTGCATTTTTTTCTTATGCTCTCACGACAGAGGAACGGGCTAGTGAATGGGTAAGAAACGAATAGTCTTTAATAATCCGTCATATCTCTGGCCTGGGTGGGCAGATTGTCATGGGATTTGCACAATTTATACAAAAGTGTAAACAAAATGCTCCATAAAAATTGAAATTCTAAGCTTAAGCAGTTTTTGAGAAATTAAAAATGTATTGGCATGCACAACTTTTTTGGAACACCTTGTTAATGTTGGCAAAGAATGGGAGCGCAAGTTACAATACAATTTGTAAGAATATGTAGGGTGCAACTAACGCCTTTTCGGATTACGAGTTACATAGAAAGTACTATAAAGAAAGTAATATGGAAGGGGGAATGTGTAAGATATGCCATTGTGGCCCCATCAAAAAATATGTAACATCCATGCCGTGTGCTCAAGGGGGTCATCATTACATGTTTCAAGATTTTGAATGACTAGTCTCACTTCCAAGTGAGAAATTCTCCCCCTGGTAACAGAATGCCTGAAGAGGTCGTTGTCTCTTTCCCGCAAATCGGAAGGATATCCAAGACAGTAGGACAACGACACAAAGACTCAACATTATCCTGAGTTCGGATGAATTAAAATGGCCGTGGGGGTTTCTCGGTTGAAACATCGCATAAAGCATCAGGACTTTTATATTGATGTATACTTTACTATGCACTTACACGATCAAACCATTGTAGTGAAAATGTAAAATGACAGAATGATACGAGGAGTGTTTACCCACTTCTCGTCCTTTCAAAGTTGACGTGTATGGTATGGAATCATTTTCAACTAAAACCCATATTTATTGTACCGCACCGGCATTTATGATTCTGTCTACGTATCGAGCAAAAACAACAATGCACTTCTTGCAATGCTTCATCGTCCTAGCCTATTGTCTATGCACATATATTTATTGTTAAAATTGTCGAAATCCATGTTGGGTAGATGTGTATGTAATTGTGGGTCTTTCTCAGAGACAATAAGTTTGATTCAAGTACAACTACATGTTAAATTAACACCCCGTCTATTGAAACCATTATATAAATCGCAAACCTTAACTCTTCCAAATTGAAATCATATGGCCAAAAGACAAATATGTTTTAATTCCAAAACGTTTAATTTCAGCGAGTAAGTTGTACCGAGTTGTACACAAGTTAAGTAAAATATGGCTTATTTAGTACTCAACCTAAAATAAGACATTACTTTTAGTGGTACTCATCATCTGAGTAATTTAATGTAATCCGGGATAATGATTAAATCAATGACTTAACATTGAGAAACGTGGTTTATGTCATTTTTGAATAAATTAAAGTTGGATATTACACGGCGGCAGGGTAATAATGAACTAAATTTTGATCTCTGACCTGACCTTCCTCGGGTGCGAGTGAAAGTGTTTCCCATCGAAGATGAACCATCTGGCACATTGTACAGAAAGACGTTGTCTTTGTCAAAGATCCTGGTTGAGGCGTCTTTGACAAAGACAACGTCTTTGTCAAAGACGCCTCAACCAGGATCGGCGAAGGCGCGTGTCGAAGGAAAGCCATCGGCCGAGCGGAGCGAGCAAGGAGACTCCCAGTGAGAGGGCGCTATACCACATCGTGTACAGCGACTGTAGGAATAAAAAAAATAAAGCGCAACACCTTAATGAAAGGCTAAGAAAGACGCGAAAGAAAATGACAGGAGTTGCAACAGGAGTAAAGCGTGCTGAGTAAAACGTCAAGATTTACTCAGCATGGCGTAAAAGACAAATTTCCATGTTGATTGCAAATATGACTATTCCTTTGGTGTAAGCAGCCGCTCTCAAATTTGATCTTTTCTTGGCACCAACTGAATATTTTGCAAATTGCATTAAAACATAACTACATTTAAACATTACTTTTAATAACAGATTTAGTCAACATTTTCAGACTGATTTAAATCGCATGAAAGAAATCTAGTTGGTACAGACTTTTCGGGTAGAAAAGGCAATACATTTATTCCGAGTATCCATAATGCTTTATATCCAAATATATTGCATCTTAAATAGTGTAGTTCTCGGTGAATAAACGACAACTACAGAGTCAGTGTTACTGTTAATAGCGGCCTTATTTGATTTCTTGCTATGACAGACTTTTGTAATGATCATTATGATTGTCTGAGATTAAGCTATTTTTATTGGAGATTGCTGAGTGATGAAGGTTCATTGCGTCAAAATATCTAATTAAACTTTCGATCACGTCGGCTTTACTGGCAATGTTTCATTTGCACTACGTATAGAGTAAAAAGTGTCTTTAAAACAAGTGATGCCATTTGAAAACGTTTCTTTCATTCATTCAAACATATAGAAAGGACAATAGACGGGGATGAAAACGACAAAACCAGAATAAACAATCAAATCTGTATGTTCACTCGTGTCTATCGGTAATACAGTTATAAATTCGACATTCCATGTTTCTAGAGATCTTGTGAAATATATTTTTTAATATTTAATTTTTTTCTCTTTAATATAGATCCTCCCCTGATGAAGCTTGTGTGAGCGAAATGTCGTTTTTTTTGTTGATTCGTGCTACGTCTCAGACCCACTCATTTATGGTCATGCGTTTTGAACTGGTAGTTTTGAACTGCTAAAATTTTTCACAAAAACCTATTCGCTTCTTCTTAGCGTGTCCACAAGTCATGTTGGTGTTGTAAGGATTTACTCAACTGAGTAAGCTGATCCGGGGCCGCGTGTATCCATGATACGGACGATCCTGACATGGACCTATTCGCTGAAACGCATAAGTTTTGCTTTGAAAATGAATATCGTTGCTGGGCGGGAAAAACCTCGTATTTAAGTCCAGAGGTCAAATGCAAAACCACATATGTAAAAAGTGGGCTCCAGTGCTAAAACCGCATATGTGCAATTAGGTCACATCGGGTTCTAGTTTGAATTTCAAGCCAAATATGATAGTAAATCATATGGCAGTTTATTTCAGAATCTGGAGTAAATAATCATCTAAAAATATTTAGAAAGTAAAACCTTTCTTGTGCAAGGCATTGCAGCAAATCATTTAGTTTTTGGAGTCTCCCGAAAATGTTACATGTTTTGTCATGTTACCGTTTTTACTACATGTGAGGTTTGCTAAAGGTCAAGGTTTTTCCTGCCAAGCGACGGTATTTTCCTCAACCTACTCCCTACTATAAGAAAAGTATACATTTTCTGAAACAACATTTCACAAGAATTCTAAACATCATGTTGTTTTCAAAGTAGGGTGAGGGACAAGAGGGTAAGCGAAGTTATTTTTCTGATTTGTTTATCACGCTTGGCATCTAAACCAGCTTGTTGCAAATGATCATATGGTAATCCAGATGCAGGGGCCAATTATATAGAGCACGATATTGCACATTTGAAGATGCTTGGCACGTTTAGCATTTAGATCTAATCTATTCATTTATGGTTACGAGAACAGACAGTCTGAAACTCCATTTCCTTGTAAATCCTAAAAGCATCCACCTAGCATCCATCCAAAATCTCAATTCCCTTGGCAAAGTTCAGTAGTTTTCATTCACCAATGTATTTAGAAAATACACCCCCTGGTTTTGGGGTAGCAAACATGATATCCAGATCACTCAAGGTCAGTTCATGTCAATACATGTATAAGTAGAATCCACTGAACTGTGTCCTTGGTGGATGAACATATTGTAACTCATAGTGTAGACTTTAAGGCAATAATAGCACATTTGATTTGACACACGCTCTCATTTGTTTTTGTTTGAAGTTGAGATTTTGATACCGTTATGTCTCGTTGTAATGAACTAAAACCCCATCAGAGTGGTTTGCCTGCAGATGATCGACAATCTTGAAATAATGATTTTTATAATTAATATCGAGCATCTCCGATCTTTATTAGCCAATTTTTACATGTAAACGTCCATGTTTTTCTTTACTCGTTTTATTGTCATTTTGGACTTAAAATCTCAATTGGTGAAAGTTTTACTGAAAAATCATGTAATTTAAAGCAAAACCGGACAAAATGTTTGTTTTGCGATATTTCTCCAGAAATTATAATTTCTTGCTTTGCAATTCGTGTTCTCTACTGATATAACAGCCTGACACTTTTATACCAAGTATCGTGGGAATGGCAGAAGCGATGCATATTGCAACGCGCGGCCCTACTGATATTGATGGTTAGCTATTAAAACAGCAGTTTTGTCTCTTATATCTTGAGAAAGCTACATCTCTTGTATCTTGAGAAAAAATTAAAATATATATAATGCTACATCTGCCAAAGACAGGGGGTTCTAAAGACGATCGAAACTCGTACCTTTTAAATGTTCAAGGTACCCAACTGCATTAAATATCGTAATGGCGTTGATTAACGTAAACCTAAGTCAAAGCTTATACATGAATAGCGCAACCAAAATGTTTAATTATGCCATAGGCAATTTGATTTTTGCAATTACATAAAATTTTGGGCGTTAGGTACTTGAGGTTTGGATGTACTGAATTTCGAATTGTATCCTTGATTTTTATGGTGTATGGTGTAGGTGAATGTTGCAGGTTAAACATGACATAATTCCATTTGAATCAATACTTTAATTGGATGTTTATTTTAGACGAAATGGACCTTCAGCCATCAGCAATCGCCAATGAAATAAAAAGCAATTTTAATATCAGACAATAGGGAGGAATTGAATAAGGCCCCAACACTATAAAATGATTTACTCAATACTGTTTAGAAAGTTAACCTTACGCATTATAATGTAAAATGTAATATAGTTATTTTGAGTATCCTTAAAGCGTACATCGAAAAGAATTTCAATGCATCTTGAAATTCGTGTAAACTCTATCATTTACTCAAGAGAGGAATCAATTCTGTTTAGTAAGAGTTAAAAGCAAGTAAACTGAATGCAAAGCTGGGTATGTCTTATTCAATAACCATCTTTTGAGCCGACTGGTCAACCAAGACCAAGCCAGTGGCTCAAACTCTCTCCAATAGCGCCCCCAATCATCGGGTTGAAAAAGATCTAGCGATTTGCAGATTGAAAGCTCCCCAAAGGTGAGCAAAATTTTAGTTGTGTGTACAAAAATAATTAATTTATCATGTCATCACAACAACAAAGTATTTTCAAACGCGTGGAACATGATTATGGCCGGATTGGCCTTCATGAAGTGCGCAATTGGGAGAGAAATGCGAGGAAAACACTCCCGCTGGACGGCCATCTCACGTTCTTGTTGCGATGTAGACGGCAGTGACTAATACAAACCAGTTCAAGCTGAACTCAAACGGTCAAAGGCGATTAGCGATAATACATTGCGGGAACGGAACTTAGACATACTAGGGGGGGAGAGAATTAGACAAACTATTTTCCTTTAAAGGATTGACACAAGAAATGGATAAATGCCGTAAAAAAGTTCACGACGACTATCGGATGAATTATTTTCGTTTGTGACGCCATGTGAAGGGATCAGCTGATTCGGAAAAACCGGAAGGGTAAATCACGTCAATGTGCCAAATCGAAAACATTGTCGACAACGCATTGTGAGCCGACCCGAAAGGAAATCGCCGATAATTCACCCAAGGAAAGATGGCTGGTGAACAAAATAAGAGCATGAACTGACTACTGTATGAAAAATTCTTCTTACAAGGATTTAAATAGCCGTTTACCCTCGACGAAATGTACAATAGTGGACTTAATAAAAGGTGTGAAAACCACCTGTAAACTGTTGGATCTCGAACAAGTAGACAAGGTAAGAAGTGAAGCAGTCAATCTGATTGCTCCAGCCGACCCAAGCAGCAATCTCACTAAAGGAGAGAGGAGGGCCATCAATTCTCTCAAAAGTGACAAGTCCATGTCATTTTACCAGCGCCAAAGGACGCTGCACAGTTGTCGAACAAATCGGACATGTGAAACTCCACGACTTGTTGAAAGAGTAAAGACCTACGTAAGCTCAAAAAGAAATCCAACCAAACAGGTACAAAGAAAACTCAAGAACAAATTGCAAAAACATCTAAAGAAATTGGAAAGATAAACTACATTCCAGTACCACTAACTTAATCCTTCCAGTTGAAGTTGTTCCCAGGTTCTAGGGTTGTCAAAAAATCACAAGCCCCCTTGTCCTCTCAGACCCATGGTGTATCACTTGGGTGCCCATAATTATAAAACGGCACGTTTCGTAGCAGACATCTAGGGGCCACTCTAGTGGGGAAAATCTAATCACCACATCAAGAACTCGATGCTTTCGTGGAAAAATTTAATTCCATACACTTGGACGATGATGACTCATGGTGTCTATGATGTCAGCATGTTCACCAGCGTCCCCTATCCATAAAGCGGTGGAAGTAGTCAACTCCAAGCTGGAAGCGGACTATACCCTAAAAGATCGTACTCGCTTTCAGTAGAAGAGATTGTAGACTGTTAGCCTTCTGTATGAATACTACGTATTTCAACTACAATGAGTTATCTATGGCCAACACAGGGATGCCAGGGGATCGCGGTTTACCCCCATTATAGCGAATCATATATGGAGTGTTTGAGGAACAACGGCTCTCGCATCGGCCCCATTTTCGCCATCCTTTTGGGCCAGATACGTCGATGACACGTATGTCGTCATTAAACAACAACATCTTGACTATTTCACCACCATATTAATAACATAACTCCTGCCATCCAATTTACGCTGGCAAGGAAACTGGTGGAACATTTTCCCATGCTGCTGGACGTACGTTGTTCCCTCCCCACCCCCCTTTCTCCCCTCCCCCGTTCCTCTCCCCCAACACCGCCAAAACCTGACGGGTCCCTGAAAAACAAACCGTTATATAAGAAACCAACGCATACGGACCACTATTGGACATGTCTTCACATCATCCTCTACAACATAAATAGGGGTGATAAAGACCTTGGTTCACAGAGCAGAAACGGTAATTTCGAAGAAGAGGACACAGTTAAGAAACTGGAAACATATAACGAATAGCTCTGGGAACAATGGCGGGGTATAAGAGATCCCATTTCGCAGTAGCTGGACGCACAAGCAAAGACATACAGTTTCCACCAAGGGGGGGGGGCTGGCGGGACCCCTAACAAAGGACATGTCAGCTTACCATATGTGGAGGGTGTCTCGGAAGGGCCTCCGTAGACTTTTTGCAAAGGGAGTTCAAGTACACTTCCGACCACGTAACACACACTTCGCGAACTGCTAGTAGCACCAAAGGATAAAGTTAAGAAGGAGATCAACGTGGCCCTAGTTTATCTATCATCCATGTGTGGACTGCCCCGCCTCTTATGTGGGTGAAACAAAAAGAACCTCTTAAAACCCGCATTTATGAACATATACCGAAGTTGAGGCGACCTTATATTCAGATACTAGGGTGGACATAGTTGCACGAGATCATTTAAGATCATTGATAAAGACTCGAACTGGAACACTAGAGGAATTCGGGAGGCCATTCACATTCGATCCACAGAAGTTCACTCAACAAGGATGCAGCAGAAGCCATCTTCCAGCAGTTTACAACCATCTGTTGAGCCGATCGGTCAACCAAGTACAAGCCAGTGCTCAAACTCTATCAATAGCTCTCCAATATCGGGTTGAAAAAGATCTAGCGATTTGCAGATTGAAAAGCTCCCCAAGGTGAGCAAAATTTTAGTTGTGTGTACAAAAATAATTAAAATTATCATATTACATTATGTAACTTAATATTCGACTTAACTTTGAGTGTGTACCATATAGAATTTAATGGTACAATTAAAATTTTACCTTTTCATTATCCGCTGTTATCAAACGTCTGCTACATTGGGATATTAACCAGCACTTTTATTAAAAAAATAATGCCCGATTTTTAGAGTTTGAAACCTAGCAGGATAAGTTTGAAGATTATCAAGTTTTGAGGAGCCCAAGTGTTGAAAATATCGGATCCGAAACATGTAAATCATAAAGCGATGATTTAAACCCAATTTATTGCCTCGCCTTCTGGCCTACTATTGGTTTTGCAACTCATAGCTAGACTAATAAATGTATCAATCAATAGAAATTTATCTGATTTTTATCTCAGGAAAGAAAGACAAACTTCGGAAATATTGTTTAATCCCTCCTTGAATTGATGTATACAAAAAGGATATAGTATTACTACCACCTGTTTTAGCATATAGCTTAAATATAGATGGAAGCTTCCAGTGTGTTTAAGTGAATGAACAAATTGAAAAAAAAATCAAACTGATACAATGAAAATGCATCAGAAACAAAAGTGGCCTTTTGAATGGAAAGCACATTTAAAATATACAAAGAAAATCTTCCGCAAAATTTCTTAAACTAATTCTCTGCATTATTTTATCTTATCCATTGTATTTTGGCAAAGGTACCCTTTAAAACCCCATCAAACCTTGGGATGTGGTGTCTCATCTCCTATCTGAACAAATTATTTGGCTGAATCGTTCCTTATAATGCTGCAAGCCGTATGTGTGCAACGGCTACTGAAAGTCATAGGTAGAGTAGTCTAAGGGCTATGGTAATACGCGGTATTACACGAGCACATACGGTTTGTATGATTAAAATGATTTTTTTAGAATGAAGAATGTTGACAATGGCCTTTCGAATTAACATAAAAACTATGTGCTGTAATCGAAAGGGGCCCATTTAAGGTTGACGATAAGTCGCCTCTGATTAGGTTGGAGACCGAAAAAAAACCCAAGTACAACCTTGTATTTCAGTGACCGGTGGCTCGAAGTTATTATCGCTAGAAAGCCTCAGCCAAGATGTTATTTCTGACTTCAGTTTGATTTTCAATTTTTAACCCCTTTGGACCCTACTATGCACTGTGAGTACGCACTTATTCGCCATATTCGAAATATCTTTTCGATAGAAATCCAAAACAACCTAGTCTTAGGTCAAAGGTCTTTGAGATGGCTCAATCGC
Source organism: Ophioderma brevispina (assembly GCA_023653785.1). Lineage (NCBI taxonomy): Eukaryota > Metazoa > Echinodermata > Ophiuroidea > Amphilepidida > Ophiodermatidae > Ophioderma > Ophioderma brevispina. Next base: position 42,717 of record JAMKCH010020823.1, on the reverse strand, counting down.
AAGGAAACCTTCCGAAAGACCGCGGAGCTATGTATTATAAACTAAACAGAATCTAAAAGTTATTAATTATGATATTTTCTTTTAACACAAAATGGTGTTAACACAAAACACACTCGAGACGCCTTTATGAGTTTAATTTGTAATATGGATCATTATGTTATGTATAGGCAATTACAGTTGGAGAGTGATGGGTAGGACGGATTTGCATCAGGGTATTTTTAGTATTTTAAACCAGACGCGTGCCGAAGCATCTGAGACGTTTCCTTTGAAATAAAAAATCAGGGTAGATAGGCCAAGTGCCGTCTTTGTGCAACCTCACGATCTTTAAACGAGACTAAACTCATGATGTTTAAGTTTGACAATTTCGAGAGCAAATCTGGCGTGGGTTTGTCACCATCAAAGCTCGGAGCAGAAATATTTGCCTTTAGATTGTCAATATTATCGCTCCTTAAATATTGTAGCAAAATTAACACTCGGTATCGATGCGTTGTCTTATGCCAAGTGTGGTAGGGTTCCCTCATGTCTGGGCTAATATGGAATGGTCCTTTGTGCAAACTTTAAGGAATAGAATAGTTTGTACGAGTTGAAAATAAATATTGATTAAAATTTAACAGCGTGCAATATGTAAGAGCACGCAATTTTTCAATTCCTTCAAAACACGATATCAGTGTTGGCGCACCGTTAAAACTACCTTGTTATAAACCGAAAGGACTTTTCTTGGATTTATTGGTGCTGAAAATGTAATATCAACGGTGGTAATTATCAATTTCCGGTTTTCGGGTTTAGAAAATACTACATCAAATCATTTCATTTCTCAATCAGTTTGTGAAAATAAAATACCGTGGTGAAGACATGCAATATAATGCATACTAGAGCCTGACTGTATTAAACATTTCATGGTGGCATTTGGTTTTAAATTACCTTATTTTTTTTTTTTTTTATTTTCGAATTCACTCACACCAATTATGGTACCTTTACTCTGTAATGTGACGAGGGCTAATTGATTCCTGTGCGGAATGAAAAAACTTTTCAAAGATGAGAAATTAACAATAATGTCGACATGTTAATCCACGAGCCGGAAGTTGACCTACCGAAATTCACTCCCTCGATGCAATGGGCAATGGAACCCAATATTCCATTTGCATCGTTGCACACGGGATGATATTTAAATAACTTCTATAAGCATTTTGGTTTTAAAAAGAACCACGTCGTACACTTTCACGTGCAGAGAACGATAAATAAGAACTCAGAGAAAGATGTTTCATTTTATTTTGAAATTATTCGACGCCTCGCACGTCCGATCAATGTATTTGAGGGTGTAAGTGCATAATAAAATACACACCAACATCTAAATGCTGATGTTGTATGCGGCTGCTGCTTCAATCAAATGTTCCCCGCGGCCATTTTAATTTATCAAAACTCAAGCTGATGTTCAGTCGTTGTGTCGTTGTCCTAGTATCATGGCTTTTCTTCCGATTTGCAGGGAAGAAATGAACATCACTCCAGGCAGATGTTTACCAGAAGCAGAATTTAATTTCAGGCATAAGTTGATGTCTAGTCTTTGAACATCGTGAAACATGTAATAGCGGCCCCCGAAGCACGCAACATGGACGTCATAAATAGAAGGATGGGGCCACAATAGTGCCTTCTGAACTCTCTTTTCATATCTCTCTTTTCACTTGACGTGACTTTGTTAAACATAAGCCATTTTCGTACCTTTCCTTGCCTATTGCACAGCCAAATGATGAAGTAAAGTAAATAGGTACATGAGACCCGCTCTTCTGTTTACTGGACGTATAGTAATATGACATCCTGACTGATTTCGCAGTAGGCGGCCAGCTTTATTTCATAAACTAGCACGACTTAACCTAATGATGAATTGAGTTAAAACAGTGGCTGGGATAAGTTGAACGTAATCAAATTAACGTGTGGAAGTCTGAATTGATTTTCCACACATTTTCATTCTTTGACATTTTGGCATGACAAGAAAGTATGCTCTTCTTGAGTATGAGAAAAAAATCGCATCCCGTTCATACCATCCATCCATCCATCCATCCAACCATCCATCCATCCATCCTCAATGTTCATTACAGGGAACCAAACCTTTCTGTTGACAAGATTTTACTCACAGAAAGTGCTGTTCCTCAGTTTATTAACATTGGAGTGAAAATTTTTAGAGTGTACTTTTCTATCATCTCTTTGTCTCAGTTTCTTACACATACGTGAGATTAAGTACTAGTGCAATACTTGGGCTAACGGTTCTATGATAAAAATCTCACTTTTTAGACTGTAATTTACGGTATTTATTTTGTTTTTCTTTATCTCTCAATCTAATGTACTTTAAACTCGCTATAAATGACGCTTTAGAAATGCTCACCATATTTCACTCAAATATTAAAATTACTTCAATCATGTCCATAAATATGCAATTCTAGCACCACACTCTAAAGAAATAGAACACGAAAACATCGAATTGGGTTAGTGTCCCCCACAGCAAGTCTTATATAAAGTTTCATAGTACTAAATAATACAAATAATGTTATTATTATGTTTGGCAAACTCCCTTCAGGATTTAGACTACCAAACTATCTCATTTGATTTAATCTTATAAATAAAGTAAGGATTATAAACACACGATGTGACATGTATTTCTCATTATGAGCTAGTAAAAGCTCAATTCCCTTGGCACAGTTCAGAAGCTTTCATTCACCAATGTATTTAGACAATATACACCCTCGTTTTGGGGTATGATATAATATATATCATATTATGATACCCAGATCATATCAATGATAACTGTGGCCACTCAATTTTTTTACTCAACCTGCGTAATTTTTTAATCCTTATGGTAGTTAAAAAAGTCACAGCTCTTTTGTTGAGTAAACTTGACTCAACAAAGGTTGAGTAGCAGTTTTACTCTTCCATGTAGTAAACATTTTACTCAGTAAAAGAGTCAATATTTGACTCAACATTTGTTGAGAAAAATTTTACTCCGCTTTACTCAACAGTTGAGCTGTGACTTTTTTTACTCAACAGGGTGATAAAACTTTACTCAACCCACAAGGAGTAATATTTTATACTGTATTTGAGTAGATTCCTTGCTCAACCGTTGAGTAACATGTTTTGACTCAACTGATGTTGAGCACACTGTTTGTCCAACTGTTGAGCAACATTAATTTTACTCATTGACATTGAGCAATACTTTGGATGCATGTATAACGCAAAATGTGTTTCATCATAAAGCTACAGGCTGCTCACAAGGTTGAGTAAAATGGCTTGTTCAGTACACTCGAAACATCCAGATATTTTGACTTGATTTCTGTAATAGAACTACTCTTTCAAACATCAAAAGGACACAAGCAAGATTTACTTAACTTTGGTATTCTTGGTATTTAAAAAATAACACAAAATCTACAAGGACATATTTTCATAACTTCTACCTTTTTCTTCGAAGTCCCTGGTGGTTCAAAATCATGATATGTAGATGTACCTGCACGTCGTGTAGTCGTGTATCGATGTACATGCACCAGTGAAACTGTAAGTTATAAATTTATCAGGTTACTTGTAAATACCATGCCGGCATAAATACAACCTATATGTTTACTGAGCAATAGCGAATCCCCATACACAGCGCTCACAGTATTACAGGCATCAAGTCACTCGGTGAAAGGTTGCCGAATTCATAAGCCTTGATATCAGGTACCGTAACATATTCCGATTACGCCGAAATCTCACCAATTTCACAAGTCCATTGCATCACCACAATAATAATTATTATCTGATTATAACTTGTTGGTGTAAAATATCAAAATGGCCAGCTGGCCAGCATTTCCGCGACACCCCAACTTGTCATCTGCCGTTGATATGTCCGCGCGGCAATTCTTGGGCTGCACGTGTCTGGGGTCGTCAACGTTGCTTAAGATCAGACTCAACACGGTGTAATTTCTGATCCGTCACTGCGTCAAACTACTTTGTCACGCAACGTTGAGTTAGATTTCAAAACTGCTTTACTGAACATGTATTTCACAGGTTTGCTCGGGTGAAGCTCGAGTAAAGCGGAAATGTGTGTTTTACTCCATGCTGATTAAATCTTGACTCAACTTTTTACTCAACACGCTTTACTCACCGCACTGCGTAAAATAGTTTTTAGAGTGTCCTTGGCGGATGAGCATATTGTAACTCATAATGTCTATTGCAATTTGTGAAACTTCTGGTTCTTCTTTGTATCAACTGCGAAATGGCGAGCAATGCAAATAATATATGCATTGTTCAAAACAAGTTAATTCAGGTTATTCGTTGACACCATTTTCCCGATGTTCAATATATTTTAATAAAAAAATACTTTTTGAATAGATATACAGATCCGATCCAATGGTCATGAATATATCTGGCTCTGCGGCATGGGGTCAAGGAGGATCTGAAATATATATAAAAAAAAAATAAAAATAACCTTGTAAAGAAGATTGTCAGTAGAAAGTACTGCCACAAGAATTCTGTATTGACTACATGGAAAATAAATAAAACAATTACATATATCTTATATTACCATTTTACACGGTGAATTCTGAAAAGTTAGACCATTATTCAAAATTAATTATTCACCTCAATATCCTAATTAATACTTTTCCACAGTTCCCCAAATAATTCCAAATTTAAGTATTTAAAAGGAAAACAATTTTCCTAAATATAATCATTCTATTTAATATTTTAGGTACATCATTTTCGGTAATATTCGGTACTATCGTGTGTATAGAGCATGTATGATAAGAGAATACGCCCTTCATTATCCAGACGAATACCTTTCTATGAACTAACCGAAAATTTCTCAACTTCACGCGTGCCTTTCACGACTGATCGATTTTCCCTTGAATGACCGATTTTGCCCTGGCTGACTGTTTTAGCCTCGGCTGACCACTTTTACCTAGACTGACAGACAAAGATGGGGGCCTTCTCACATTTTCGTACGACACTTGTCTGGCATGACGAAGACACAAATTGAAATAAGATGCATACTTCGTCGTTACTTTCATCATTTTTGTCATCTCATTTGAGGGTATTTTTATATTTTATTCAATCGCTTGTTGAATGTCGTAGAAATACAAAATGTATAAGGTATCATGGTGGTTGTAGTACATATATTAAGATAACACATAATAAATAATGCCTGTGCCTTTCTGCATCAGCCCCCTATCTCTCACTCCCTCCCCACCTCTCTCTCTCTCTCCCTCTCTCTTTCTCTTTCTCACTCGCTCTCTCTCTCTCTCTTTCTATTTTGTCTCTGCGGGGATTGCTCCAAATTGTGGGGCTCTTATTTTTCCCATATCATTCAGGTGGTTAATGTTGACACACACACATGTATGTACGCACACACGTACAAACACACACATACACACCAACATTTCTCTTGTTCTATGTGCAAAATATTTGGGCTGAACTCTTTCGCATTATGTTACTTGAAATTATATTTGTATTTAGGTATCGGTGGGCTATTTGTTGCTCAGACACTTAGTGCTCACGTGAAATGGTACCATAAGGGATTCCAAATGAAATTGTTGGCAATGTCCTCTCCCACGAAAAAAGCAATATGTTGTAATCGGGTGGAGTACCTTTAATTCGGATAATTATTCCGCCTACGTGAAAGTATTTTACCCTTCAAGACCCACCAAACAAAATTTGGTACAAGTTGGTACACCCAGCTTGAGAATGCCCTGCGGGCAGCAGACTGTTAAGTTCTCACTCTAACACACTGGAAACAACTTGCCGGTGATCATAGATCTACTTTCAGGTGTTTGCCTAAAAGGCACCGAAAGGTTCCACGTATCAAATTTAAATTGCATCCAAAACGCCCCCTGAATATGCCTTCCTTCTACAATGGCTCACGTTGTTCATATGGAATTTCATCAGTAACATGTAGTGGCTAGAATATGCTTGGAATGCTAAATTTCCAGATGCGCTTCATTTCCGACTACATACTTCAGTAGTTAAACGTTCACTGCAGCATTCGAGCATCATATGAAATATCATACTGTATGTTTGGTATATATTTTGGTAAGTTTATTACATTGCCTGATTGTGTTTCTTCACTTCTTGAGTACTCCTCCCATGACTATTTCCATCTATTACAGCATTTTGGGGGGGGGGTGTAAATGAAATTTTATTGTGCATTGTTGCTAACATTTTATAGCCAGGTAAGAGATGAAAAATATTACCAATCTTTTGAAAATTCATTACTCATTGTAACGAATTCTACAATGGTATAACTAAGGAGATCTAGATCTTATTTTAGTCCTGAATTAGAAAAGGGAAAACAGAGTGTAAAATTATTGTTCAAAAATACTGGACACGACTTCTTAACGCTCAATGATAATGCCCCTTTCCGAACTATATTTCTATGTATCTCGTTCTCTCTCGCTCTACCACTCTCGGTCTCCTTTGAGAATTGTTCTAAGACAGTGGGAAGGATTTGTGAACAGAGACGAAGGATCTACAATTCGTGATCCACAGACTCGTTCCCAGACTTTCCTAAAAAAATGGCACTTTTATACCATCTGAAGCGTTAGCCTTAGTAATTCATGTGTACCTAATCTTACATGCAAATTCGGTTGTTTGTGTAAGAAACTCGCACTTATGTATGTTCTGTCCGTAAACGGAAAGAAATTACAGCACAGTGGCAAATCCCTATGACACAAGCACTTGCTCATAACACAAAACCGGAAGATCGGAATCAACTAAAATTTGGAGAATACGTTTTTCTCAAGCATATAGTGTGAAGATATGAATAAAACAAAATGTTTAGAATACGAAATGACCCTTAAAAATTCACATTATTGATCCAATGATTGTGACCGGAACCAATTCTACTACCGAAAGTAACATAACTTGCCGTTGGATCACAACACCAGCTTTGATGAGGAACATTATTGGTGTGACCTATGAAAAGACATTTATGAACCATATACAACTCTGAAGTTCTTTAACAGTCAAACAAAATTAAGGGAAAATGAAAATGTCGCTCTAATAATGTCAAATCTACAAAAAGATTACACAGTTTATAAAATCAACTTTGTCTGACATTTCACCCGTTATTATTCCACACGCAGTTGTTCCAAAACCTACGAATCCTATTTTAGTTTGCAGAGAGTTCGATTTGATTGACACATCTGTTATTGTTATATGATTTTATAAATATTTCACACAAATATTATTTTTTAATGCAAACCCATATGCCAAAAATATTTTCGAGTACCAATTACGTATACTGAAGTACTCGCTATAGGCCAGGAACGGCAATTGAATATGGAATTGCATCAGACGCCCCGAGAACATGCCCCGATTTTATTCCGTAGTCTGTAGGAAATTTTGAGCACCATGTGACAGCTTTTCAGGTGTTATACACGTAATTGTGCGGGAGTTGCACCTAAGCTTTAATATGTCAGACAGATTTTCTCCAATGAAATTAAATTTGTTTTCAATTCACCAGCGAATAAAAATTTATTAATGACGAAGTTTTCCGAAATTGACGGATTCATTTAAAAGTCTTATCCAAGAGGAAAATATGTAGCTTTAACTTCATGCTAGTAATGTAGAAATGAATATACTAAAGATAGAAATTAGTACTTTAATAAAATACCATATTACTAATTTTCTAGTTTGTGTTTCTGCAAAAATTATCTTAGTAATATAAGCATGAAACTCGCGACAGAATACATTTTTCATGTTCAGTAAAACAAACAAAAACAAATGAAGCATTCCGTGTTTGTATGAGTTTGTATGAATGTTTATGCAAAAAAAAAAAAGAAGGAAAAAGAAAAGAAATGGGCTTACTTTCATAAAATGTTGGGAAAAACAAGATTTGTTGGGATGATTAGATTACCGTACATGAAACGAAAAAATGTCGGTAATTATTAGTATCGCTAAAGAAGTGCTTTATTGCTATATATCCACACCAAATTTATTATCATTGGGATGTTTCAGTTGTAAACTTAATAACATGAGGATTTCCTACACCCCGTAATGAGTTGTGTTACAAAAGTACCTCGGTTGACAAAGGGTTATTGAAAAAAAATATAATCCGTCATGATCAAGTAAAGTTTTCTTTACGTCTCTAGGTATATCATTATCAAAGGTATCTTGCAAAATATGGTATATTTTGAAGGTAAATATGACACTTGCCCACAACCACATCAAATTTGTTTAGATTTTCAACATTTGTCTTTGAATGGGAAGTAGAGTGTTTAATTGGATTGCAAATCAAACGCCCATGAGGTGTCAAAATTGTCAAGAAACAAAGCATAGCTCGCAGCCTGGAGGGGTACTGTTGATATAAGAAACTCTCTAATGATGTAACTAAAACCTCAGAAAAAGACAAATATACACTATACTATATTATTTTTGCATTCAACAAAAATACACAAATACAGCTTTCAACATCAAATGTGGTATCAGTGACAATGACGTATTTTCATGACATTTTAATCCTTATATATCTTAACAGGTTTAGTGTTATTATATACTATGAGATTAAGCTAATCTTTCACCAATTTCGTTTTTCTCTCAATGCTGTACTATTTTGGTTTATCTTGTTTCTTTCAAATTGCCTTTCTTACATCAGTCCATCAGTGTTTTCATTACTTGAATAAGAAAGTCAAATAAAATAAATATGTCAAACGCATGTTTGTACACACACTGGCCAAAAGTATTGCAACATTCAGAAAACGAAATTTATAATCACCAACTGATTTCAAATTTGACCATGGATTCTTGACAACTCAATACGTATTTAAATTCCAAAGTTGTGTTTTTCATACAGATGTTATTCCCCAAAATCCAAGGGGGTGAAAAAACGTTTGATTTGATTGTCACGTTCCCTAAATATGGCGGATAAAAGGAACAGCAAACGATAACTTGTCGATTGCACTCCAGAAGGAATACAGACACATACACAAAAGATATGGCTTCAAAACAGCCACTTATGGATTGCACGGGTTCATTAGGGTTACTTTAAATGTTTATGGTAGAAAATCATGGTGTTTGTGTGGACCGGAAACGAGATAAAGTCAATGGAAGTCAGAGGTCTTCGAAAAAATCGAGAAATTCAGGGACCCAGGAAATGCAATTCGAATGATAAATCACGTGGTTTACGTAAATCATGTCTAACTACGCGTTCACATTGCATGACAAACAACACAATGCCAACGGTGCGATAAAAAAGTTGTTTCAAGTTATCACGTGACCTCTTTCTTGCCATTAAATTTCCCGAGTCCAACGGTGATGAACATGCTCCTATCTTTTATTGACATTATCTCATTTCCGGTCCATAAAACCATAACAATTTTTCGCCCTAAACATTTAGAGTAGACCCTGACAAACTCGTAAATTCATTAAGCGACTATTTGGCAGCCATTTTTGACGATCCTTTGCCTCGATTCCTTCTGGAGTACAGTCGGCAAGTTATCATTAGCCAGCTCCTTTAACCCGCCATATTTAGAGATCATGATAATCAAATTAAACGTTTGTCGCACTACTTGATTCTGGGAAACAGCATCTGTTTGAAAATCACTACTTTGACAATAATTACGTAATGTGTAGTCAAGAACTCCTGGTACAATATTAAATCAATTTCTGAATATAAATTATTTTTCTGCATGTTGCAATACTTTTGGCCAGTGTGTTGCTCATAAGTCGCATACTTGTTTGTTTCTCTCTCAGCCGTTAGTGCGTTGCATACTTATTTTTGTTTTTTGTTTCTCTCTCTCTCTCTCTCTCTCTCTCTCTCTCTCTCTCTCTCAGCCGTTAGTACGCCCAAGTGGGTACATGGGACTCCCACTAATTAATTCATTAACGGCTTGCCTGATTTATCTACTCATTTTGTTTTGGTATGAAAATAAGCGCATTTAAAAGTTAGAAAATTACAAATAAAAGCGACGAAAAAACCGCACGCGTAAAGCGGCCAGCGTGAAAACACATCTTTTTTTTCTTTTTTGTGGGGGTCCATAGAACCCCCTCTTTGGTCACTTAAATGTTAATCACATTCGAAAGAAAGATTTAGCAAGGTGTACCAACCTTGTGTGGGTGAAAACAGGAGAAACAGGAAACAAGACAAACAACAAAGTACACTTTAATGAATTAAAGAGCACAATAAAACAACAATTAAAACACAACAACAACAATAACACATACAGCAGAGCCGTGGAAGCAAAGCAACAGGGGACAGATAATATGCACTTTAAAGAATTAAAGAGCACAAAACAAACAGGAAACGAACAAAATACACAAGAGTGCACTACAAAAAAAAAATGCGAGCACATAAGGGAACCCCCCCAATGTGTACTATAATCAATACAGGAGCACGGAGAAAAAGTTACAATCACATAACATGATGAAACAGAATCCAATATCAACTGTACCCACTCAAGCCGTAAGTCCTGGAACAACAAGCTCACCGGGCGTAGCTGTCCAGTTAAGCAGTGTCCTGTCTCTGCAAATGCCATCGCTTCAGGACTTGTCAAGAATGGAAAGTGGCAAGACCACACGAAAGCCCATGCTCGTGCTGTTAATGAAGCGATTAAACAGCTTCTACACACCTCTCCACCATCTATCCCCATGTCCAAACCATTCACCTATAATGAGATCATCGAAGCATTTAAAGTTCTCAAGAATAGGAAAGCTCCCGGCAACGAGAAAGTCCATACAGAATTCTTGAAGCTGTGCGATGGCTCCAACTCTTCCTCTCTACTTGCTTGGGATCGTCGACTATTCCCTCAAGGTGGAAGACTTCAACGGTCATCGCAATCCTGAAGCCCAAAACACCAGCAAATGAGCCCAAGAGTTACAGACCTATCTCGCTGCTATCTCGCATCTATAAGCTGCTCGAGAGACTGATACTCGGTAGGATCAATGATACGGTCGAGGCAAATCTGCCCCGCACCCAAGCTGGAGTTCGAAGAGGTAAATCAACAACGGATCAGATAGCAAGACTTATAGTTAATGGTAACGAGACGGCCTTCCAGAAGAAGCAGAAGTTTGGAACAGTCTTCATAGATCTAACTGTGTTACAGCCCCAAGAATTAGCAATGATTTATTTCACTTTGAGCAAGATTAAGTCATAAATTAGCACATAAAATATTGTAATTAGTCTAAGTAACATGATATTAAAAATATTACCTGTGTTCGTGTGCATAAAATGGTGGTGTATGTAGCAATTTAGAATTCAAGAGAAACGCGGAGAATGTTCTGGAATTAATCGACACTCACTAGGAGATCAGACTAGCCTAATAAGGAGATATGTGTCTGGCCATAGATGGCGCCCTACTTTATCTACAGGCACAGTTGCTGGGTGTTGGGGGTGATGGCTATCAACATTCTAATAGGGGAACAGTGGAGCTGAATCCAGAATTATGATGTAATTGACTAATTTTAGACGACTCATAAGAGAGGACAGATCCTTTAGTATTGTTTGAGAGGATATAAAAGCCTGGTGAGGAGCAGATGAGCAGACGTTATCACAAAAATCTTACTCCAAGTTATTAGAGAGTTTCTTACATCGTGACTCCAAGTTATTGGCAGAGTTTCCAAGTTGACATTGACAGTAACGTGTTTAGTACTGATCTCCATATAGCTGGACATTGTCATAGAGTCTCAGCTCCAGCAGTTTCGTACGATTGTGTAGCCGGGTTCGTTTTGATTCCGTGGACTCTGAGTATCCAAGGATAAACAAGCTACATCACTTTGGACTTTATATTTAGTCGACCTCCGCGCTTCGGGTGTCATTAGGAGCTGGTTATCTTCATAAGGACAGTCGTCCGTGGGACACGTTCCCACATTGGAAATTGCGAGTTTTGGCTGGAATATTCGCCAGGATCTTTGCAAGTTCGCATCTTAATTGTAATATCGCTGCAGCCCGCGCGCGGCACACCCCAGGTAGTAAGTTTAGTAGTCTAATTAACAACTCATTATAGATAAAATCTTGATTATTGATACCTATTCGATGTTTGAATGAGATTGATTAAACACACAATTAAAATACATACTTTGTTTTAAAATTTGTAATCAAGTTCACAGTGATCTGTCTAGTTATTAAGGAGTTTGAATCCGTAGTTTTGAGGTGGTTTTGGCCTTGGTCAAGGTGCCGTAACAAACTGCTGCGTTAGAGACATTACTTGATCGAGGGTCTCTACCTCAAGCTAGTCAAAATCTTCCCTGATGGTCGGGCTTTCGAGTTCATTTAATGCGGTAATCCAAGACAGATCTTCGTCCTGGAGACATCCGGGCAAATGCAGGGGTTCTTCGAACTTCGCTACGGGTGTCCCACAAGTTTTTGTCCTGGCAAACCAGTCTTTTATCCCCCTGGCTTGAAAGAAGAGGGATATTGTCGGAGGGTGCGAATGTTCCTTATATGGTGTAGGATGGGTATGTATGGGTGTTCAGTGTTTTAGTTTTAGTTAGGTTTTGTTTTCGCGTTCTCCTTCGAAAAGTTTAAGTCCGATTTAAACCAGAATTGGGGTTAAGGTGCAATTGGGGTTCCTTCATGTGTGGATGATGTCAAAGGTCATGGACCAAGGTCAAATGTCATCTGAGGTCATTTCCAGACTGCCATCTTGCCAGGGGGATGACGCAAGTTTACTCGCTGTATTTTTTAACATTTATGTCTCAGATATGCCAAAGGGATATTGTTCGCAGTACTCATACGCAGACGATGCGGCACTTGGAATAGCTACTGGTTCCTTTGGGGATTTTGAAGCAGTGTTGCAGGAAGCCAATTCTTGGCACTTGGAACTCAGCAAACCCAAGACGGTTAGTTCTGTTTTCACCTTGAAAATGGATGCGCAAAAAAGAGAACTTAGCCTCACAATAGACCGCAGCCGTACTTTCAATCAACACACTAGTGCAGTCGCAGCCAAGACGCAGTCTCGTGTCAATCTCGCCAGAACGCTCGCAGGAACTGCAAGGGTGTATTTTTCGACACTTTAAATACATCAACTGTTGCTTTGGTATACTCAACTGCTAAATACGCTGCACCGGTATGGAGTCACAGTGCACAAGAATGATGTCGTCTAAATGATGCAATGAGACATGTTAGTGATTGCCTTTTGGCGACGCCTGTAGAATATCTTCCAATTCTGTCTGGCATGCATACCTCCTGCAAACCTTAGGAGGAGCTTTCAGACGATCAACCTCGCCAAGATGTGTGATGAACCTGGTAGCCTAATCGCCTCAACAACACCCTTTGTGGATCAGAAAATTCCACTGAATCAATTTGTAACCGATTCCATGACACTGCAGTCGCAGTATCCCTATCGATCATCGTGGAACAGTGACAGATAACCTGAGAATCATCTACCTTGAACCAAAATCAGTTTGTGACAGCCCATCCAAAGGCAGTGACCTTAATAGGAAAGCATGGGTCAACCTCAACAGACTTAGCACTTCACAAGATCGGTGTGGAACTTTCACCAAACTGCGATATTGTGGAAAGCCACAAACCATTAGCCACATCATGCATGACTGTGAGGTCTACAAGTTCCAAGGAGGAATCTGAGGCCCCATCAACCTGGTTAAAGATGGATCTTCCGCTGTTAATTTGGACTTCATCATCATCATCCCTTTTGTCAGTCCACTGCTGGACTAAGGCCTCAACATGTTTCCATGCTGGATTTCGGCCTACCCTTCCACGCTGGCCTAGTGCGGGTTGGAAGGGACCCTGGTACCTAGAGTGATGATAATGTCTGCAACTTTTTACGTGTTCAGGAATGACTCCCCTGACACATGGGACCAACAGCTTTACATGACTCTCCGAACCATGAGGCGCCGGGCACCCATTGCATACACCTGCACATTTTACGCAATGGGTGGGAGCGAGGAGAAATTCCATAATCACACTGCTGTGCAATTATGCAATTTCCGACCTTAGAGGAACTATTTGAGTATGACCAAGAAACCCGACTCTTGCGGGGCTCGAACCCGGGCCGCTCGATCGATCTTATACTCTGCCGACGGTTCAGCGCCTTAGACCGCTCGGCCACCTCGCCCACTTTGGACTTACACGCACGAACAAACGAAGGATTATTCTGTACTTTTCCAGAGCACACTTTTGGTGATGATATAGCAAATCAAAACTAACTTTAACGAGCTCTAATGTGATTGAGGCTTACTCAAGGTAGCACCTAATTAGATCTTTAACCCACAAGCGTAGGAGGGCGGAAACGTATTGAATGTTTTCAATTGATCACAGAAAATAATACTTGAGCTTTTGTTTTAATTTTAATCATATATTGATTGATCTCTGACACTTAAGGTAAATGGTCTACCTAGTAGTTACTCTGTTTGGGGTCTTTAGATATTATGCCTACAAGAAGCACCTAAATTTTATCTTTCTGCTGCTTTTTATTTCACAAAAATCGGAGCAGCGGTTCCAAAGTTATGGTCAATCAAATGCCGAAATCCAACTCAATTCTTGAAAATTGTTTTTTTTTAAATATCTTATGCCTGTTATGGTTTTTCAGCTGCTACTTTTAACGTTTTATTTAATTAAAAAATAATAACTTTCAAAATAAAGTCAGATTTTGCCAAGCAAATACTCACAACAATTGGGTTAATAAAATGTAATCTTAAATATACAGTTTAGAATGTTTGACCCCGTACCTAATTTGCATACTTAATTAAAACAAGTGTTTCTATACTTCAAATGCTGGCCTTTCTCAAATGGTCTTTCAAATTATCCCGTAATCTATATCTAAAAAACGAAGCATGTGTTAGCTGTGAATTTTGGAATGAAAATAGTCATATACATGAATTTAGGGAAACATAGCCTTTTTTTTTCAATTTTTTTATTATAATAAATTACAATCCTTTTTTTTCCGCTCAACAAAATCAAAATTTTTGTTAAAATCATCGCTTGTTTTCCGTGTTTTGGGCCTCAATAATGCAATGGGACATACAATTTGAAAAAGGGCTATGTTATCCCAAAATTCACGTGTTTAAGCTTATTTCTGGTTACAAAAAAATAAAAAAAATTTTGGCTGGAGGCAGAGTACCCCGGGATAAAAACAAGCTAAAAAATCAAGCTGCCGCCATTATTATGCCAATGAGAGACCTTGTTTTTTTTTTTTTTTTTTTTTTTTGCAAATCGCTAGTTTTCGTCACAATGTCAACATATCCAAATCTGAAGTCTCTGGACCATTAATAAAAAAATAATTTTTTATGTGGTAGACATTCCTTAAACCCATAGTGAGGTCATCGTCATACTATACTAAAGGCTAACCAACAGCTCTTTCCAATTTTCGCTAGCGAGCTTGAAAATGTTTGAAAGGAAAACTTGCGCACAACCTTACATCGTTGAAATAAGCCCCCTATCGGTAATACTAGCTGGACAACTAATTCCAAGTCTAACTCAGAAGAAGGGACAGAAGAATCCGCAGAAGCAAAACTACAATAACGTCACCTCTGCTTGTATCTTCTTTTTCTGATCACGTATGCAGATCGTTTTCTACTTCAACTGATTTTATATTAATCGGTATTTTTAACTATACTTCACTTACGAAGAAGTATACATAGATTATAAAGTAGGCCATGATGTGGGGCGATTTATTGCTCGGTTTGTGCTTCGCATACAAATGTCTAGTCAAATACTAGAATTTCCTGATTTAACCTCATCCTCGTTATGAGCCTTCTTCAATAACGATCTTACTGATTTTGTCAAACACTTTACTCGTAACCTTGAAGAACTCATTTTTGTAATCACTTCTTACTTCAATATCTTGGTCTGCGCAAGAATTTAGTGCCATCTTTGTAACACTTAGCGTCAAGAACAACATAATATCAATTCCGTGCTGACGTTGTCAGCCCATTGTCATTTGTGAATGTAGCAGGATATGTACTGCCAGCGCATTGACCGCTCATCTTTCTTCGATTGGCCTCAACAGCTATAGCCTTTGTGTACGGAATTGTTTTTGAGTTATTTCGTATACAATAATTATGTTTTTTGGGGGGGGCTGTTCAAATAATCGCTCTTACATTACTGGTTCGTCAATTTCATAGTAGTCTCTAGTCCTATTAAAATAATAAATAGACGAGGACTACTGGGTTTGTTTGTTGTTTACTGCCATAGTATAAAAATGTGTTTTATTTATTATTAAGCATTTATTTATTTAAAATATATTTATTATTTTTTTATTTTTTTTTATGTTATTTGGTTGTTAGTTAGCTCAATATCTCGAACAGGTCTATAGAGTACCAGACCTACAGATTCAAATATGCAATATCAAAAAATTGTGAAGTATTATGTAAAGTAAAAGCCGGCAAGTCAACCTAAAATGGTGAACACAATCCTAAATCAAGGTTGCCTGAGATCCACATGCTAAAAGTGGGATTTTTTAACTTTTCTATGCAGGGACTATCTGGTGATAGGATGGACAAATGCAACTTAAGATGGCGCTATAACTGCATCTCCCCTGCCGCTATCCCTTCTTAAGTTTCCTTGGTCAACACTACTTGCCGAATTTTTTGTAGTGCATAAGTGAAATGACGATAAACAATCAAGACAAACCGGGGGATTGATGTAACCAGTCGCCGTCAGTTTGAAGAAAATGCCATCTTATAAGCTGCCTTTTACTACATGTACGCTGGTAGGAGATGGATGTAGTGGTGTGAACCCGCATAAGGCATCCGTGAACCCAATCTGGCATCGCGCTAAAAATGAGTAACAAATGTTCACGTTTGTTAAAACAAGCCAGGAGTTTGCAATAGCTAGGAAGCGGGGGGGGGGGCTTGGTTGGGGGGCGGTGCAACCCCAATATTCCCCCAATTCCAAAGCTTCCTCCTCCCCCAATGGCAGCACCATACTTCTTTTTTTGGGGAAAAGTGAAATCTGGGGGGGGGGGTGAAATTCTTTCTTCTGGGTGGAGTGACCTTCTGGGGGAAAAAGTTCAAAGTTTGAGATTTTTAAACAAATTTTGACACCCAAATCCGCAAGATATTACCAATTGGGTGATTTTTGGCCCCAATCATTTAGTTTGCCAAAATCTGTCTTTTTCTTCTGGCGGGGGGGGGGGGAGAAACGGGGGCTGGCAAAAAAAAAATAGGGGACCCCCCCCCCCCCACCCCCTTTGCTGGTCCGGCCCTGTCTCCCCCACTCAGCGCCTCGCGGTGGGCCGCCAATCCTGAAAATCTTCCTAAGTCAATAGGTTTGGTGCGAGTAAAGTTTGGAACTCCCTAGACTGCACGAAAGTTTAAAAAGAGTACAGATATTTGTTTCCATTTTGGTAATGTCATTTCCGTGTGAAATATCTAGCTCATTTAAGAGAGTAAAAATATAAGCAGCCCATACTTGAATTGTCAGAAACAATTGTAGTCAGTTTCTATACTATTCTTCTACATCCTGTTGAGCTATATCTTCTATTGAGTCAAGCCAGTTGAAAATGCCTTCCTTTTTTGCCATATTTCTACGTAATGGCCGCAAGGTATTAATTTACACCCTACATTACATCCCTGATATGATTAGGATCTAGTACTATTCCTACCTTTTATCTCTCTTAATATATCTTTTCCTAAAATGTATTTATTTCTCTGGAACTTTCGAAACCCTATGTAAAGATGGGAAAAATACGTCTCCAACTGTTTACAGTATCTATGTAAGTCAAGCAATCAGATTGTACATTATACACATGAGCTAACGTATGTAATAAGCACTGGAATTTCATCATATTCTCATTATGGACTACCTGGAATTTACGAGTCGATGTGGACTCAAATTACTTCATGAAGTGTACACCAGCACACGTTTGAGCTGTTTCTCTTCTTTCTGGGCAGATATAATGTTGGCAAGAAGCGGGCCTAGGGACCGCTAGGGGCCCGTCCATGTTAACCTCGTCATCAGAGATTATGACTGTGTGCGTTTTATTTGTGCGCATATGTGGTGCTCAACTCGTGTCCTAGTTGCGTGTCCGTTCGTATAGAGGCCTCGACTTTTTATATAAAGGTGTGTGTTCCGATCCCCTTCTCCACTTCTGACGCAAAACTTTTAAAATCTATATTTTTCGACTTGGGATTAGAGATTGGCAATGGAAACTTCATTGTCGGTTGCACTGTATTTGCACGATAGGTAAAATTTGCCTGGTCGGTCGAGTCGTTTGTGATGTTGGGGGATTCGTAATGTTGTTTAAGACGGGGAACCTCTAACACACTATATAACATTACAGGTCATTTCTGTCTAAGTTCCTCGGTTTCCTTGGAGACGTATAAATAGATTCAAAAGGAAGATAGAGATTTGTTGCAAACCCTAGATTTTCCATAAGCTTTCCATACCAACGCCCCTATGAACTCTGGTCTCCTCTATCCGGTGAACCAAATCTATACAAACATTCTCAGCACCTTGTTTTCTATGCGCCGATAATGCACGGCGCTCTCCACCAATTTGGTGAAATTAGTTTGTGTACAAAGTCTATGACATTTTAAAATTTTGGTTTAAAATACAAACACGGATTTCTAAGCGGATCTTTGGCCAAATAAGAAAGAGAAGCAAGAGGTTTGAGATCAATATCATAAGACCTTTATGGTGTCTATTTCCCACAGTAAAGTATATGTGACCCCCCCCCCACAAATTACAGACACACCTTAAATTTGGGCGGCTCCTGTCCCCGCTTAGGTGACACGATCGCGTATTTTATTTATTTTTTTTTTTATTTTTCGGTTTTTTGTTGTTGTTGTTTTTTTTTTTTTTACATATTCTTTGTCTCCATATACGAAGGGTATAATGTGATTGAGTCGTGTCTAAATTCTTATGTTATCCAACGCATGGTACGTGTTTGTTTGTGTTATTTATTTGTTTGATTCAAGAATCCAAGAAGAACGCCTATGAACAGCGTTCATACTAATGATAAACAACCTACCTATTTTTTTGTTTAGAAAGACGTTCATTAACACTTAAAGTTCCCAAGCTAAAAAACTTCGTTAGTGCCCAAGGGGGGGGGGGGGGGGGGGGGGTTCCTATGGACCGCACCCCAGATAACCCACCCCATCGAGTTTGATCATGAAACTACACAAGTAAATGGGGGTCTGTCAGAACCACATACCCACAATAAAAATTGAAATCCGAACTTGACCTATGACCTATGCTCAATTAAATTGTCACTCCTCCCGAAAAAGAAGTGGTTCGCATAATTTCATCCTCAGCAACTCAATATAAGGGTTGGAACCAAAATAATTCATTATATTCTACTCTAGAATAACCACTTAAAAATCATTGGCAAATCATAACCAAATTTTTATACCATCTTGTATTTTCTTCTCGAAACTTTCAAAATCACCTTATTTTTCCCAGAGACTTACACAGTTAAGAGCACGTCATGACAAAATTAAATTGATGCTATCAGCATATAAAGGGTTATTTGATTAAGTATTATTACTTTCATTAATTAATTGCCTCCTAAGTTATATCTAAGCAAATAATCCCAATTTAATTACTTTAATTTTTTTAATTAGTAAAATATCTGATTTTTTTCACTTCGGAGGGGGTGCCCAAGGGGGGGTGTGGGTTTTCCAGGGATTACCCAACTAATGTAATTCTAATGAATGGAAGCCGTGGGCGGATTGATTTTTTTTTAAAGTATCAGCACGAAAGCGTATTCATAAATCAGACAATTAGCAAAAAACTCTTGAAAAATTTGATTGTGCGTAACCGATAATTTAGAAAAAATCGCAAAAAAAATCAAATTGGGTCTATTGGAACCCCCCCCCCCCCTTGGCCTTAAGTGTTAAGACATAGGCATCCTTCAATCAATAAAATATAATTTCATTATAAAACTGGTGCATGGCTAGTGGACTTGATCTATATACATATGTCCCGAAAACACCATACACGAGGAATCTACCAAGGGACATACTTGAAATTCTCGTGAAATTGGCTGGAGAAGAGTTTCTCATGGCCGAGACTTCGTTTTTCCCCCGTCAGTGAAAGATTGGAATGTTCTTCCAGCTACTGTGTAGTCAACAGTTCAAGTCTTGCTCTCTTCAATTCAAATGTTAGGGACATTTAGGAAGAGGTGTAAGCCAATCTAAGCATAGCAATAATTAAGTCGCTCGGCGGCCACCACAAGGTCAATTGCGTGATGCAATCAAGAGATGCCCTTGCCGACGTCAACTAGACAAGACAATAATATAATCCTGGTCTTCCCCGAATCATTCGTAATCGCTTTAAGCAATTTTAGCCAACGCGATACTTGACGAATTCACATACTTGTTGGTAAAACCTGTGGAAACATTTTTTCACCTGGCTAGTCCTGACATCAAAAACAGTTTCATCACACTAAATTGCGGCGCATGGTGGTACAACCCGTTCAGGGTTACCACCCTGGTGGGCACAGAACTGTTCTAACTGTCTCTAAAAACAACTTGGCTATGATCAGAGATCCCCTTTCAGGTGTTTGCCCAAAGGCACTAAGGGACAGTATCAGATTTTTAAATTGGTGGGGGCATCATAAACAGCGCCCGGTGACCATGGTGCCTTCATTGTACACTAGCTCACGTTGTTCATATGGAAGTTTCATCGGTAACATGAACCAAGTAAAATAGGTTTGAAATGCCAATCCTGCGATGAATTTCATATTGTGCTTATTGTTATAAAATTGCCCCAAAATAAAAAAAATCCCAACATTTTTAAAAAAAAAAAAATGTGTTGTTTTCTTTTTCATTGTTTTGTTGAAAATTTTTTGCACTGTCCTCATGTTCCAATTGATTTTTTTTTAATAGCGCGCGCACAATCTTGTGAATGGTAGAAATGTCAATGAGCATCTTCACACCTATATAGTTGACGTTTCAACTGCAACTGTCGTTTTCTTTTCGATGTCAAGAAGTGTCGAGTCATTTTAGTGAATTTAGGTCAAAAAATGAGCAAATCTGAAACCACACCCCCTTAAAAGGTGGAAGCAAATCTATGGGACGTTGTCATAGGGCTTGAAAGATAATTGAGGGCATTAACCAGTTCTCAAGATACAGACTGTCCCAATAAAAACTAACAATCAACCTAAATTAAAAAAATATAAACTGTACATTGTTGCCAGATATTTTGTTGATTTATTGTTAGACAAGATCCTAAGCTAATTCCTGCGTTTATTCCATTCCAAATTTGATGACCCTAAGGCGGAGCAATATTGTCAGTTGAACACAAGATAAATACCAATTGGGCCAGTTTCACACCGAAGGTTTCAAGAAACTAAAGGTTATAAGGCGTGGTAGCTCATTGTGGTATTAAACCCTTTCAAACAAAAGAATATTGAGATCAGAGTGAATGTATTATCATGCATTGACCTATCAATATATTAGTTTTCATGAACCGCACCAGAAATTAATTTTTTGTGGGTGAAATGAGAGACTCCCAACGTAAGGACAATGATCATGGGGACATTATTGGAAAATTGGGGAATTTGACTGCTGAAACTTATGTAACAGCCTACAAGTCTGTTGAGGGACAAATTAGTGGACAACCCTCTAATGTGCGGTACAGTTTACCCTTCCCCCTATTCCCCCACTGGCCTCCAACATTTCAGGAGGATTATGATGAAGAAAGCAGTGTTCCAACAAAGACAATAAAGGAAAGGATGTTTGTGTTACAAGGTCTCAGTTTACTTTCCCAACAGGGTGTTTTAAATGGTTCCTATAACCTTCCTGCTGGAAACCTGGAGTAAACTAGACCACACGACTATTTTGGAATTGATTTTCCCAATGCTAACAAATTATGATTCAATTGCGACATTACTAAAGTTATAAAATGTTAATAATCACAGAAGCAGCACTTGATCCTACTTTTTATTTTAATTATTAGTTTTTTAAATTTTGTTTGAGTAAAGTGGGGGGGGGCGAACTTTTTTTTTTGTTTTTATTCAGGATAAGCCGAAATGACCCAACAGGTTTTTCAACTGTCTCAAGATAATTAGCCATAGCTCCTGAACCTGAAACAAGACCCCCAAATTACACCAAACAAAACAAACCAACTAAAAATCTCATAAAGCCTGGGAACACTCCCTTAAAAGATCATACAGCCTCCCAGTTGAGATTAACCTTAATTTTTTGGCAAAAAAATTAATCTTTGATTGTATATTTTTTTTTTTTGGGACAGCTTTATCATGTTCTATGACTTTTGGGGGTGGTTCTGCAAGTTCCCTATTTAAGATTAGACATGATTTCTAATCTTAAGTTTGCAATAAAATACTTTTCCATGAAATCTTTACAGTATTTAAAGGGACAGGTGTCCTACTTCACAAAGCAATTCGTAACCTGGACTGTAAATAAGTTAGACGCACAGTTACTTGTAACATGTTCAAAGGGCAGAAGTAAACATTTACGAGCAGTAGTGCTTATAATTTTGAGGCAGGCCATGTTCTTGGCTAATTTGACCTCTCCAGGCGTCCCGCTTTTACTTGAACCATAATAGCCATTTGTTTTTCCTGTTATATACCAGGGTGTTTGTTGTTTAATTGTTAAAATATTTTCTTCCTTTGTCTCAACAAACAGCTTATTTTGAGGATAGGGATCTCTGACACCAAAAATATACTTTATTGAGTGAGAAAAACACATTATTTAACATTTAAAGTGACCAATATGCCGTGTGTTCAAAATATACTATATTATACTGTTGCAAACATTTTAAAAAGGATTCGACGAATTAACTTTTAACGCTATTGGTGATTGGTTCTATGGTGACTTAATGTAATTATTACACAAATAACATGTTCAAAATCTTCTTCGCGATTTTAAAATCTTAGGATTTTTTCCCACAAGTTTGGTACTTGAAAAAAACTAAGATTTGAAAATCGCTAAGAAAATTTACATGTGGATATGACAAATTATGCACTACGTATGTAATCCCACGATATTATAAAACAAATAAAGTCACTATCAGTGATTTGCCAAATCATAAAATCGCAAAATAATCAAAATTCGGATTTTGCATTTCTGTAATAAGTACAGCTATCCTCACATACCATACAATTTACAAGGCTCAAAAGAACCTAATAAAGCCAAAAACGGATATTATAGTCATTACTGTCCGGACGGACACTTTCAATAAACGTAATGACGGGAGTTCATATCTTGCGTTGCACACAACGTCCCTGGAATTAAGCTTTATTCAACTTCTATGTTGCACACCATTGACTCCATCAAAGCTCACTTAGGAGTATTTTTGTGAAATGGAAAACGTGACCTGAAATTTAAGGAAATCAATCAGGTTATGTCTTAATATAACGTTTTGTAGTAACATTGTTCTTTTTCATAAGTCAAAAATGTCAAAAGGTATTTCAAGAGCATCGTGCATATATTTTGTCCGTACATTTACCCCCTTTGTTTTACTCGTATAAATTTTTATCAGGAACTTTAGCGTCTCTGAATCAAGAAGTATTCTAGTTAATGTGAAATAATTAAATGTTTGTTCAATGAAATTAACTCCGATAAGTGCTTGCGATAAAATACGGGTATCAAAATACCAGCACATAGGCCATAAGCATCCTAAATGTTTCATACAAAATTTCAATTTCACTTATTACTTCTGGCGGCGTACAACATTTTTTTACTGACTCAGAGGTTTTTTGAATATATAGATTTTTGTGTATTTATTGAAATGTCAACTAGACTAAAGATGTTCACCTAAATGCCCGAATTCCAGTCCCGAGGTGGTATCAAGATTTTTCGTTTCATGCAGTAAACATTTATGTGTATTATAAGTGCCATAGGATACTGTGTATAACGAAAATTTCCGGATCCAGAAAAAAAAAATGTATAACCAAGTTGAAATTTCTATATGAGGACTTCGATTTGAGCTTAGCTATTTCACACAGTGTTTAGTAAATGGACAATCATTAGCATATCAAAAACACAATTTGGTGTTGAAAATTGAGGGCGCCTCTTCGGGAAATCTCTGAGACGCCTTTAATTGGCGTAATGTCCTTTTAAACATTCTTTTAAATATTTCCCAAGCTTAACCGAAGGTGTCAGGGTGGAATATATTGGGAATAAGAAATATCGATTGAACTAATTATATGTTGATAATATATAGGGGAATAAATTAATATTTATTCAAAAAAAGAGTTCAACAACGTAGTCTATTAAAAGTTATGGTGGTAAGTTACTGTCAATTATTAACGTATTATTGTGTGTAATCTCATAAATGAGAGTATTTGCCTCGTTACCTATATTTTGCCCTGCTATTTTATAAATGGTACAATTGATTCAATAATCGTCCTCTTTCGGTGCCGTTAACCTCGCATTACAACATAATTCTACTATGGTATCTGATTCGAAAAGGTATCAAGTCCAATATGCACGTATCGAGACATATATTGTGAATGATATGCTAATTTAGACTTTTCACATAAATATCGCAACATCCACGATGCTCTCACATATATACTTCACTCAAATAAAACTAAAGACCTCACATCTTGCAGTTACTATCCATTTTCCCTACTCACTGTGCACACATTGCATTCAATAGGCCCATGACCTGTCACGCGTACTCTGTGCTTAACGCATAGGACATGAGAAAACTCACGTCGTTGCGAGATAACTGCTCACGGAATTTTCTTGGTAGAAGCTCTAATTGTTCGATATATATCATCAATAACATATGTGAATTTTATTATGATAGAACATTGAGAAAAATCCGAAAATGGTTAGTTTATAAAGAGTTTTTTTTTTATTTATTGTATGCCACCGACAAAACAATACATAATTACTTAAAAACACGACAATAAAAAAACAAGTACAAACAAACCAAACAAAAACAAAACTACAAAACCAGAAACACCATAGACAAACACACATCCGTAAAGAGCTAAAGCCCACGTATCAGTAATTGCTGGTCATTCCCATTTTTCATGGTATTGATAAAGTTGGTGTCACACAAAACATGACTGTCAAAAAAGGGCAATCTTAGCTTAAACATACGCAGAGGCCTGAGTTACTACCGCGGCATCTGATCACGTTTGTATAGGTACGTACGAACGGTACAAAATAGTATTAAAGGTGCCTGTTCCGATTCTGAGTATTGCGTCCCGTACCCGATACAAAACCCGGTGCATCCCAGCACACACACCCACCAAGCACCGTGGTCAACAAACCTGCGTTTTTTGATGGCAGACGCAATAATCTTTTTCAAAACCCCATCGAATCGGCTCTAAAACACATTGACGGCCAACCACCAAAACGGCGGCCCTTTTGGGGGGCCTACTATCCTGGACTAAATGACCCGAGGGCCCAAACCACAGGACGACAATGAAAAAAACACGGCCTATCATCTGATATCAAAATCGATACTACCACCTCCGGGTAATCGGGGGGGGGGGGGGCCCAAAGACGAGCGGAACACGCCCCTGTAAATGGTCATACTACAATTGCCATCGGTACCGAACATGGACACTCAAAGGATATAATGCCACATCGAGGCATATGCACGACTGCCGCCTGACCAGTACATTCGCATGCATAAGTTTTCAATTAAAGATCAGATACTCATTGTTGGTGACAAAAGAAACAATTATTGATAGTGCTTTTTATCTCTAAAAACAGGTTTTTCCATTTGTTTTGACAAGTATCAAACGTACCATTGGAAAATGCAATATAATTTTTCCCAGTGTCATATTTTTTTCCACAAAATTTATGAAAGATTTAATATTCAAAAAGAGTCCTCTTGACATTTTTTGTTAAATAGTAATTTTTTGGCAAGAAGAATAATCAGAGAAGTCAAGATTAAAATTGGTCGGAATAATCCAAAACAAATCGACTTGCAGTTCAATTCCAATGGGTCATTATGATGAATTGTCTTATTTAACCATCTACAGATCTCGTTCCAAAAGCATTTTACCAAACGCATTTTCCCAAACCAAGTGAAGCAATGTTTCGGGCTGATTCTTACAGAGATTACAAATTTGACTTTTTTAAAACCAACTTTGAAAAGAAAGGTATTCGTTGGGGATAAGAAATGAATAAATTTGTATTGAAAAAATTGTAATTTAGGATTAGTTGTTATTTTGAATGGGATCATATGCACCAAAACAAACACCAGTTTGGGATTTCACCAAGGAGGTCCAAAAATGAAGAAGCCTTTTTGGTTACATTTAATGGGCTCTAGAGCAATAGACTCGGCCAGAGTACGGTAAACTACTTTTGAAGGTTTAGGCTCCCTACAGAACCCTTCAACTGAAAAGATGTTACTTTCAGAGCCTTGAATAAAACCTGTAGGGGTGGTGGATGCTTCCAGTGTTTTGGAATTGCACTGAGTAAACCATAATATTTGATAAAGGAACATGTTATGTTAAATTTCGTTACGAAATCTCATAAGGAAAAAAGGCCATCCTCAGAACACAGATCTTTCAGTGTAAGGACTCCTTTGTCCATCCATGACTAGTAGAATAAACACTTGTTATTAATTTTAACACTAGAATTCTACCACAATATTTCATAGGCAACATCGGAATTTTTTTGTCTGTTGACATTTGAAATCTAACCAAGCTCTAATAACATCTTTTAAGGAAATTATCCTTTAAAATGTGGAATGGAAAATCTTTAGATACGATATTTAGCTTCCAGACAATATTCCGTATTCCCAGCCGAGATAGAGTGGTTATTATGAAAGCCTTCCATTTAGCATTTTCAGAACTATTTATAAGCCTTTTTATCCAGCTACATTTTAGGCCCTTCTGAAAACATTCTAAGTTTGTCATTTTTAGCCCACCGTGCTCAAAGTCATTAATAACAATTTTACGACTAAAAATCTTGTCAGGTTTTCCATTCCATTTAAATTTATAAATAATCTTATCTACCTCTTAGAAAGTGGTTAGGGGGATTTGGAAGAAAGTTAATAAAATGTTAATTGCGACAAGGCAAAACTTTTTACAATTGCTATCTTACCAATGTGTGTTAGATCTCTCCTGGACCACATATTAAGCTGCGATTTGATCTTTTCTAATTGGGGAATGAAATTTAAGTGGAAGAGATCATCCTCCTTTTCAGTTAATATAATGCCAAGTAATTTGACTGGACCAGAAGTCCAGGAGAGACCTCTACCAATGGGCTTTACATTGTTATCCTTACTAAGCGGACCGAGCTTCACAGCTTCAGATTTATTAAAATTGATTTTCATACCGGAAGCTAGACAAAAGCTATCAAGAATTTCAAATGTAAAATTGAGCAGTGACTTAGTACTACCATCTAAAAATAAAGTTGTATCGTCTGCATAAGAACTAAGTTTAATCTCAAAATTGCTATTTTGATACCTTAATGCTCTTTAATTCTCAATGCAGATAGCCAGTTATAGTTCTAAACATAAAACCGCGAAAATAAAATAAATATGGGGCTTAACGGACAGCCTTGACGGACACCTCGGGAGATGTCAAAAAATTGAGCGTGACCATTAGTTATTATACAACTACTGATATTCGGATACAGTATTGAAATCCAATTTATAAATTGAGGACCAAAATTGAAAAAATGTAAGGCCTTATTCACAAAAGACCATTCAAGTCTGTCAAATGCCTTTTCAAAATCTAAAAACAATAACACACCTGGAGTATCATTCTCAGAAGTATATTTGATGGTATCTAACACAAGGCGAATATTTTCGCCAACATAACGATTTTTCATAAAACCTGTTGATACATCAATTAAGTCCTGGAAGAACTTCGCATTCCACATAATTCTACTATGGTATCTGATTCGAAAAGGTATCAAGTCCAATATGCACGTATCGAGACATATATTGTGAATGATATGCTAATTTAGACTTTTCACATAAATATCGCAACATCCACGATGCTCTCACATATTATACTTCACTCAAATAAAACTAAAGACCTCACATCTTGCAGTTACTATCCATTTTCCCTACTCACTGTGCACACATTGCATTCAATAGGCCCATGACCTGTCACGCGTACTCTGTGCTTAACGCATAGGACATGAGAAAACTCACGTCGTTGCGAGATAACTGCTCACGGAATTTTCTTGGTAGAAGCTCTAATTGTAGAATATATATCATCAATAACATATGTGAATTTTATTATGATAGAACATTGAGAAAAATCCGAAAATGGTTAGTTTATAAAGAGTTTTTTTTTTATTTATTGTATGCCACCGACAAACAAATCATATTAACTACTTTAAACAACAAGACATAGAAAAGACAAGTACAACACAACACAACAAAAACAACCAACAATACAAACAAGAAACACCATAGACACCCACCACAGCCAGGAATAAGACATAAAAGCCACTCTCAGTAATTGCTGGTCATTCCCATTTTGATAGATTGATAATTGTTGTCACACAAACATGACTGTCAAAAAAGGGCAATCTTAGCTTAAACATACGCAGAGGCCTGAGTTACTACCGCGGCATCTGATCACGTTTGTATAGGTACGTACGAACGGTACAAAATAGTATTAGAAGGGTTGGCCTGTTCCGATTATGAGTATTGCGTCCCGTACCCGATACAAAAGCCCGGCACCCGCACACACCCCCCACCAAGCCCGTGGGCAACAAACCTGCGTTTTTTGATGGCAGACGCAATAATGCTTTTTGCAACCCATCGAATCTGCGCTAACATTGACGGCCAACCACCAAAAACGGCAGCCTTTTGCCTACATCCTGGGAATGAAATGGACCCGAGGGCCCAAACCACAGGACGACAATGAAAAAAACACGGCCTATCATCTGATATCAAAATCGATACTACGCCCGTGTAAATCGTGGTGGGGGGGTCCCAAAGACTATCGAAACACCACCTTTAAATGGGCCTACTACAATGCCATCGGTACCGAACATGGACACTCAAAGGATATAATGCCACATCGAGGCATATGCACGACTGCCGCCTGACCAGTACATTCGCATGCATAAGTTTTCAATTAAAGATCAGATACTCATTGTTGGTGACAAAAGAAACAATTATTGATAGTGCTTTTTATCTCTAAACAGGTTTTTCCATTTGTTTTGACAAGTATCAAACGTACCATTGGAAAATGCAATATTACAAAAAAAGAAAAATTAATTTTTCACAAAATTTATGAAAGATTTAATATTCAAAAAATAGTCCTCTTGACATTTTTTGTTAAATAGTAATTTTTTGGCAAGAAGAATAATCAGAGAAGTCAGATTTAATGGGTCTGTAATAATTCCCAAACAAATCGACTTGCAGTTCAATTCCAATGGGTCATTATGATGAATTGTCTTATTTAACCATCTACAGATCTCGTTCCAAAAGCATTTTACCATATCGCATTCCAAAACAAATCATGAAGCATGTTTCGGGCTGATTCTTACAGAGATTACAAATTTGACTTTTTTAAAACCAACTTTGAAAAGAAAGGTATTCGTTGGGATAAGAAATGAATAAATTTGTATTGAAAAAATTGTAATTTAGGATTAGTTGTTATTTTGAATGGATCTATGCACCAAACACCAGTTTGGGATTTCACCAGGAGGGTCACGCCATTTTTTGTTGACATTTAATGGGCTCTAGAGCAATAGACTCGGCCAGAGTACGGTAAACTACTTTTGAAGGTTTAGGCTCCCTACAGAACCCTTCAACTGAAAAGATGTTACTTTCAAGCCTTTATAACTGGCGGTAGGGGTGGTGGATGCTTCCAGTGTTTTGGAATTGCACTGAGTAAACCATAATATTTGATAAAGAACATGTTATGTTAAATTTCGTTACGAAATTCTAATAGATTAATAAAAGGCATCCAGAACACGATCTTTCAATGTAAGGACTCCTTTGTCCATCCATGACTAGTAGAATAAACACTTGTTATTAATTTTAACATAGAATTATACCACAATATTTGCATAGGCAACCTCGGATTTTTTGTCTGTTGACATTTGAAATCTAACCAAGCTCTAAAACACTTTAAGGAAATTATCCTTTAAAATGTGGAATGGAAAATCTTTAGATACGATATTTAGCTTCCAGACAATATTCCGTATTCCCAGCCGAGATAGAGTGGTTATTATGAAAGCCTTCCATTTAGCATTTTCAGAACTATTTATAAGCCTTTTTATCCAGCTACATTTTAGGCCCTTCTGAAAACATTCTAAGTTTGTCATTTTTAGCCCACCGTGCTCAAAGTCATTAATAACAATTTTACGACTAATCTTTGTCAGGTTTTCCATTCCATTTAAATTTATAAATAATCTTATCTACCTCTTTAAAAGTGGTTAGGGGGATTTGGAAGAACCAGTTTAATAAAAATGTTAATTGCGACAAGGCAAAACTTTTTACAATTGCTATCTTACCACTGGGTGTTAGATCTCTCCTGGACCACATATTAAGCTGCGATTTGATCTTTTCTAATTGGGGAATGAAATTTAAGTGGAAGAGATCATCCTCCTTTTCAGTTAATATAATGCCAAGTAATTTGACTGGACCAGAAGTCCAGGAGAGACCTCTACCAATGGGCTTTACATTGTTATCCTTACTAAGCGGACCGAGCTTCACAGCTTCAGATTTATTAAAATTGATTTTCATACCGGAAGCTAGACAAAAGCTATCAAGAATTTCAAATGTAGTTGGACAGTGATTAGTACTAACCATCTAAAAATTAAAGGTATCGTCTGCATAAGAACTAAGTTTAATCTCAAAATTGCCAATTTTGATGCCTGTAATGCTCTTTGAATATCTCAAGCAGATAGCCATTTATAGGTCTACTAATTCTAAAACTAACCGCTAAAAGAAAAATAGATGGGCTTAACGGACAGCCTTGACGGACACCTCGGGAGATGTCAAAAAAATTGAAAGCGTGTGACCATATTTAGTATTATACAACTACTGATATTCGGATACAGTATTGAAATCCAATTTATAAATTGAGGACCAAAATTGAAAAAAATGTTAAGGCCTTATTCACAAAAGACCATTCAAGAGTCTGTCAAATGCCTTTTCAAAATCTAAAAACAATAACACACCTGGAATATCATTCTCAGAAGTATATTTGATGGTATCTAACACAAGGCGAATATTTTCGCCAACATAACGATTTTTCATAAAACCTGTTTGATCAGCATCAATTAAGTCTGGAAGAAACTTCTTCGCATTACAACATAATTCTACTATGGTATCTGATTCGAAAAGGTATCAAGTCCAATATGCACGTATCGAGACATATATTGTGAATGATATGCTAATTTAGACCGTTCACATAAAATATTCGCAACACATCCGCGATGCTCTCACATATTATACTTCACTCAAATAAAACTAAAGACCTCACATCTTGCAGTTACTATCCATTTTCCCTACTCACTGTGCACACATTGCATTCAATAGGCCCATGACCTGTCAACGCGTACTCTGTGCTTAACGCATAGGACATGAGAAAACTCACGTCGTTGCGAGATAACTGCTCACGGAATTTTCTTGGTAGAAGCTCTAATTGTAGAATATATTATCATCAATAACATATATTGAATTTTATTATGATAGAACATTGAGAAAAATCCGAAAATGGTTAGTTTATAAAGAGTTGTATTTTGGTAGGGTATAATGCTAACTCTATGGCAAAAATCACCAGTGATTGCTGGGCAGATTCAAGAGGGCGCCATGGACAAACGGTTAGACCTATACTCTTCGTAGAAGCTGACAACAAGATAATCGTATTTTCTATAAGGTGGTGTAATTTGGTTGACATAAGGTGCTTAAAAAGATCCGAAACGACCATTTCTAACAAGGCTTTCTAACATGTGTAAAAAAACAATGCTACTTGCCAATGTTCATGCACAAAGTGTGTGGGTAATCGCTCAACCATAGGATGTCATTGATCAGTGATTGGATGGTGCCCTGTGAAGTGGGAATCATTTATATAAGGTCAAATTTATGATTGGATTCACGTCACAATGATTTGGTTGGGTGGGCAAAAGGTCTAGGCCCGTTTACAGTGGACACTAACTGCACTATGATTTGGAGATTACCGTGGATTTTTTTTTTTCAAGTTTTTTTTTTAATATTGAAGACGGATTGCCTATACACTTATTGCAATTAACAATGTAAATATAGATAAACCTATTGTGTTTTGAAGTATTTTTATTTGTTTTTGTTCCTTCATGTTTCAGTGGCGTATATCACAACAACAATGAGTGACGTATATCATATTTGCCTTTTTACAAGCCTTTTCACAAATTTGCGGAACTGCAGAGCCTACAACTCTGTGGAACTGGATTCCGATCACCATATTGTTAGCGTAATGCTCACCACCAGTCTCCGTACCTCCAAAGGAAAAAAACCATGCAAGAGGCCTAAGTTCGATTGGAAGAAGCTGCAAGATGCTGATACCAAACAGAGATTTCAGATCGAACTGTCAAACAGGTTTATAGATCTCCGCTGTGAGGGCACATCAACTTCAATCACAGAGAGATACGACCAGTTTGAGAAGACTGTTGCTGAAGTAGCAGAGAAGGTGGTCGGCAAGCGCAACCCATGTGGCATGCCTAGCTGGGTGACAGATGATACCCGCAGACTGCGTGAAGAAAGAGATAGAGCAAAGAAGAGGTACTTACTCTTAAGAACTCGCCAGTCCAGAAAGACTTGGAGAAAGCTTAACAACAACTTGACTGAGTCGTATAGATGTGAATTGGCTTTCATACAAGAACAGATGGAAGAACTCCAGGAAGCCGACCGGAGAGGCGATTATAACACCACCTGGAAAATCATCAACATAATCTCAGGTCAAAATAGCAAACCAAACCATAAAGTCAAGAAACGTGACGGCACAGCACCAACCAGTGACACGGAACTTCTCGAAGAATGGAGAGAGTACTTTGCTGATCTGCTTAATAATGACAGCGGAACAACTTCATCAACTCTTCCTTCGCCAGCTGATCAAGATCTTCCCATCTGTGTAGACCCACCCACCATATAGGAAATACAGAAGGCAATACGCAATTTGAAAAATAACAAAGCTGCTGGTTTGGATTATGCTATCACAGCAGAAGCCCTCCAAGGCGGTGGAGAAGTAATGGCAAACATCATACACTCTTTTTGTGTGGAAGTCTTCAATGGACATACTCCTCCAGACCAGTGGATCACCAATGTCATTGTCCCTTTGCCTAAAAAAGGGGACTTGACTTATGACCAACTACAGAGGGATTACACTGATGTCCATTGCTCTAAAGGTGAACAACAAGGTGTTGTTGACAAGAATCAGAGACCATGTCGATCCCTTGTTAAGAAACAACCAAGCTGGCTTTCGTCCTGGCAGAAGCTGTTCACAGCAAATTCACATCCTGCGAAGGATTATTGAAGCATTTGGGAACTACCAGCTCCCTCGTACCATCACATTCATTGACTTCAAGAAGGCATTCGACTCCATCAAGAGAAGTGTCATGTTTGCAATCTTGCGTCACTATGGTATACCTGAAGTTATAGTCAATGCCATCAGGGTCCTTTACGTCTGACACCACGTCTGGTGTAGTCACACATCCTCGTCGGTCAAGGAGACATCCAGCGGTAGCCTTAAATCATTTGGATTTTGCAGACGATATTGCCTTGCTTGAGTCAGCAATACCAAAAATGCACAGGCTCAACTCACTAGAACAGCTGCGGTTGCAGAACAACTGGGCCTCACCATCAGTGTATCAAAGACTGAATATATGACCATCAATTGCAACGCCCAAACACCTCTGGAGGTTTACAACCAGCCGATAAAACATTGACCAACTTTAAGTATCTTGGATCCATGATGGCCACCAGTACCAGAGACTTAACTAGGCGAAAAGCTCTTGCATGGACTGCCTTCTGGAAGCTTGAAAAGATCTGGAAAAGCTCATCCATCTCAATTGCCACCAAAGTTAAGATTTTTAACTCCTCCTGTGTGACTGTACTCCTGTATGGATGTGATTCATGGATACTATCTGCTGACATGGAGAACAAGATAAATGCATTCGCAGCATCATGCTACAGAATAATGCTGAACATCAAACGTCTTGACTGTGTATTTCTTTATTTTCACTCACCCAGTGATATTTAGATCATCCCCTATTTGCACCAAAATGCACTCAAAAGATGTGATAATTTATATTTTCGAATAAATGAACAGATACTTCCAAGATCTGGACCAAAATGTTAATTTTTCGCAATTTTATTATTTTCGAATACGTTTCGCTCAATATCTCAAATGGTGAAAATCAGGATTTTATGAAACTAGAACAAACGTAACTCAAAAAATAAAAAATCATAAACAAATCATTGTCAGCTGCTGGATGCCATGGCAACCATATAACAAATCCGGTTTCATGGTTTCTGCGAACTATACCCGTGCACCTTCTACTCAAGTTTGGTGTAAATGCAAGATACCGTTAAAGTCTGACTCAGAGATTTCGAAATATTATTTTTTTTGTGTAATAATGAAAAATAGTCAACTAGAACTGAAGATAGTAACATAAAATGCACAATTCCGAAATTTGAGATGAATCGGATTTTTCGTTTTGATGCAGTAAACATTTATGTGTAGTATAGGATACTGTGTATAACAAAAATTCCGGATCCGGAATTTTATAACAAAGTTATGATTTTCTATATGAAGGAATTCGATTTAAGCTTAGCAATTTCACACAGTGATTAATATATGGACAAGCATTTTTTTTTTTTTTTTTTTTTTATAATTTATATTTTCGAATAAATGAACAGATACTTCCAAGATCTGGACCAAAATGTTAATTTTTCGCAATTTTATTATTTTCGAATACGTTTCGCTCAATATCTCAAATGGTGAAAATCAGGATTTTATGAAACTAGAACAAACGTAACTCAAAAAATAAAAAATCATAAACAAATCATTGTCAGCTGCTGGATGCCATGGCAACCATATAACAAATCCGGTTTCATGGTTTCTGCGAACTATACCCGTGCACCTTCTACTCAAGTTTGGTGTAAATGCAAGATACCGTTAAGCAGTTACATTTGTTCCCGTGTTTAGCCAACCAGAGGCCCTGTTCAGTTACCATGGCAACAAGATCAAAATAATACCCATTTTTAAAAACTATGCAACAAGGGCTACAATTTGATATACAACATGCACATGTAATCTATTGGTAAAAACACGAACATTGCAATCGATAATCGGGTTTAAAAACCTAGACCACCCCCACCTTAAT
The DNA here is from genome assembly GCA_023653785.1 of Ophioderma brevispina. Classification (NCBI taxonomy): domain Eukaryota; kingdom Metazoa; phylum Echinodermata; class Ophiuroidea; order Amphilepidida; family Ophiodermatidae; genus Ophioderma; species Ophioderma brevispina. The sequence continues at coordinate 7,587 of JAMKCH010020823.1, read as the reverse complement.
AACGGACAGGTACATTTGGCGCTACATGGAGAAAAGCGTCTCAGCTGCGACCGCTAGATAAAAAGATAAATAAGATTAAAATAATATTTCTCTACCAGTAGTGGTGATATAGCAAATCAAACTTTAAGATGCTCTAATGTGTTTAAGGCTTACTCAAGTTAGCACCTAATTAAATCTTTAACCCATAAGCGTAGGAGAGAGAAATTTATCAAATTTAATCAATTGCTAAAAAAATCTTGAGCTTTTGTTTTTAAAAATCTAACCATAGTCTTGATCTTTGACACTTAAACACATTGTGGGGTTATCGTATAAATTCTATAATAAGGGTTGAAATGTTTAGAAAAGGTTTAAGCGAAAACTTGCGTCGGCTGAAAGAGAGCCCCTATCGTTAACACAAGCTGCACAAGTATTGCAAAGTAAAACTCGGCAGACGAAGGGACAGAGGAATCTGCAGAAGAACGTACACTCCGATAATGTCACCTCTGCGTATATCTTCTTTTTCTGATCACGTAAGGCATATCGTTTTCTACTTCAACTGCTTTCATATTAATCGGTATTTTTAACGTGTGCTTCAACTTACGAAAGAAGCAAATTATAGATTATATTATAAGTTAGGCATGATGTGGGCCGATTTATTGCTCGTTTTGTGCTTCGCATACAGATGTCTATTCAAATACTAGACTATTTCCTGATTTGGCCTCATCCTTGTTATGAGGCTTCTTCATAACAATCTTGCTGATTTTGTCAAACACTTTACTCGTAACCTTGAAGACCTCAATGTTTGCCACTTCTTACCTCAAAGTATCGCTAGCCTGCAGCAAGCATTTTATTGACATCTATGTAACACTTAGCGTCAAGAACAACATAATACGCAATTCCGTGCTTGACGTTGTCATCCCAAGTTGTCAGTTTTGAAGTAGCAGGATATATACTTCTAGCGCATTGGCCGCTCATCTTTCGATTGGCCTCACACTATAGCCTTGTGTAACAGAATCGACTTGTTTCGTGTTAAAATAAAATATTTTGCTGTTCAAATAATCGCTCTTATATTACTGGTTCGTCAATTTCATAGTAGTCTCTAGCCTACTAACGTACTGTTGTTTTTTCAGCTGCCATAGTATTGGTCGATTTTATTAAGCTTTTATTATTGTATTTATTTATTTATCTATTTATTTATCTATTTAGTTAGTTAGTAAGTTAGTTTGTTAGTTATTTAGTTAGTTATTTAGTTAGTTAGTTAGTTAGTTAGTTACAATTACTTTTGTATGTTTTAACCTACCTGTCACCTATCATATCAATATCTCGAAACAGGTCTATAGAGTACAATAGCTTCATGATTTCCAAATATGCAATAGCAATTGTGTGAAGTAATGGCTACATGCTTTGCTATATGGACCTTCTTATTTTTTTCCTCTCCGGAGTCCCTCTTTAATGTTTCTCAATATTCACTGTACCATTCTTATAAAATCTTATACTTATTGAACATATTTCAAAGGTCGATTAAGTTGTATTAAAATGAAGTACCTGAACTACTTGGATAAGGTCATTGAAGTTTTGTAACTAAATCTTAAATTTAAGCATTAAGAAATTATGAAGATTTGAAAATTGGTATTCAGCATTGCTTTCCTCATTATTTACAACATTTCAAACTATCATGAAAACAATCAATTGCCCTTTTTTTATTTCCATTCGACTTTATATACCCATTCTCTAATAGCTATTCAATTAAGTCTGAATGTGACAAAATGCGCGCGTAGAGCGCGAAAATTGCCGAATTTACTTTTATTTTGCCCAAATTTGGTCTGCAATTGATTAAAATTCCCCCCAAAAGAGGGATCAAAATGCACATTTTGGCCCATATCGTCCCGCTTTTTCGAGCCAGAGGGGGAAACTTGCCCCCCCCCCCCCCTGCCTCTCCCCCGGTCGGTAGGCCACTGCAAAAGACAGACAAAATAAATAAATTACAAATCGCGACAAAACAAGACAGGACAGACAATACGATACAAATTACATTGGACGAAGACAAATTCCAAGGATAAATAGGTACAAAAGACAGAAAATTAGGAAGAGACGACAGCACTACACGAATTGATGAGACTCTATTTCATATTAATTTTGAAAGAAGTGATAGTTGGGGAGTTTTAATATAAGAAGGCAGATTAGCCCATAGTAGTGAGCCTTGGCACTTCATATTATTAGCAAGCACGGTATTAAATGGTTTTACACGGGGTATTAGGGCTTGCCTGGTCTTATAATGGTGAGTATGAGTATAAAAGTTTAAAAAATCCTTATCAATAAGGTCATCTGGTAGAAGGTCCACAACTAAAGCATCCGACGTCAGACCAAGTTTCCCTGTTGAAATCGGGCTTTGTCTGGACTGAATTGAGTAATCAGAAATGTGACCAAAATTTGTGTGTTGGCTGAAAGTGAGAGCCAATGATAAAAGTGAGGTTTTTTTAACGTTTCTATGCAGGGAATAGACTAGGAAAAAATGCAGCTAAAGATGGCGCTATACCTCATCGCCACCTGCCGGTAGACCTTTCTTAAATGTTTACTGGTCAACACTTATGATCTTTGTGTTTGCATTTGGAAATGAAGATGAACATCGAAGAAAATACGGGTTTGATGTAACAGTCGCTTCATAGTTGCGAAAATGCCATTTTGTAGGATGCCTTTTACGACATAAACGCGTAGAAGATGGATGTAATGGTGTGAACCAACATAAGGCATCCGTGAACCCAAACTGGGAGAGCGCTAAAAAATGAGTAAAAACGTTCACGTTGTTAAACAGCCAAAAATTTTGACATTTTACATGCATTGTGCGAGTGAAGTTAGGAACTCACTAGACTGCACGAAAGTTTAATTAAGAGTACTTTTTTTTTTTTTTTTTTTTCAAAATAAAAAACGCCCATCATTAACCTATCATCTCAAAACAAAATCAGAGGCAATGAAATTATTCGCAATCATGAAAACTAATTTAAAACATGAAAATGATATCATCCAGCACAGCTAACACACCCCCAGCATCGAAGTACACAATATGAATGATAAAATTGATTTGCATGACCAATTCTCAATCAAACAAGACACCCCCGACCAATTAATATTCTCGGTGATTAAATAATAAATGAGTGATGTTATCATACCATGAATCTCAACTTAACAACTTTTACATCCAAGGGGTGTCAAAAAAGGCGTGAGTCTGTCTTCTTCAAGCAAATCAAATATTAATATATCAAGGGCTGAGAATCAGAAGGACACAACTCAATACCAAAAAGAAACTACAAAGAAGCCTCCCCAATTCTGCTGCAATACTGCACCCGAGAAATGTGATGTTCAAAATCCCCCTACCAAGCAAGCAAACATCACCGCACGTGACACAAACAAAAAACAATTTTAAATCATGAACAGCAGAATTAAAGAAATTCCCCAATACCCCAACCAGTGCCGTGTCATGTCCCTCCGATCGTCAACCCTCGATATATACTTTATACTAAAATATTAACTACCAAAATCAGAAGTATAAAAAATGTGCACACCACATGCATATTCATTTCTCAAACTTAAGAACATGAACATCACACCAACTCTTTACATGCCTTATATGCCACGTATTTAAAAAAAGTGACATGTACATCCAGTAGCCACTTATTAACACACTACTTTGCACCAATTCCAAAAACACATTTTGTTCATAATACATGTTGGAGAAGGGAAAAAATTACATTTACATACATATTCCAGTTGGTGCCCATTTTTTAAAATGGAAATCCAACTTCCCTTTCTGTTCAGCCAAACTCCTCTCCAATCTGGCTGTATCCTTCACCAAAATATTATAGACACTGACAGAGAGAGAAGATTCCCTATACTTGCTCAAACAAATATATCTTCGGGCAATCAAAAGTAGCTGGTTCTTAATTTCCCAATTCTCAATATTAGAGTTTGTAACACCAAATAACTTTTCCAAATTGGAAAGATCACTAAAAAGGACATTCCATCTCTCTTTGAACTCATTCCAAAATTTAACAACCTCTGAACAATCAATAAAAATATGGTTAAGAGTCTCAATATGTAACTTGCACCTAGTGCATTTTGGACTCTCTAACAAACCAATTTTGTAGAGCCATTTGTTGGTAGGAAAGATAAAGTGATTAATTCTGAATTGAAGCCATCGAAGCCTACTATCAATAGTTGCTTTCCATGGTAACACAAACAAATTCCTATGCTCTGATACATCAATACCATACTTGTTCCTTATAATGATCGAACATTTTGGCTCAGTTCTACTTTTCTGCATAAAATGTTTATACAGAACCTTTGACTTAACTATACCAATAGGAACAAATGTATTTATGATCTTTGTGTTTGCATTTGGAAATGAAGATGAACATCGAAGAAAATACGGGTTTGATGTAACAGTCGCTTTATAGTTGCGAAAATGCCATTTTGTAGGATGCCTTTTACGACATAAACGCGTAGAAGATGGATGTAATGGTGTGAACCAACATAAGGCATCCGTGAACCCAAACTTGGAGAGCGCTAAAAAATGAGTAAAAACGTTCACGTTGTTAAACAGCCGAAAATGTTGACATTTTACATGCATTGTGCGAGTGAAGTTAGGAACTCACTAGACTGCACGAAAGTTTAATTAAGAGTACAGCTATATTTGTTTCCATTTTGCTAGTGTCATTTCGTGTCAAATATCTAAGCTCAGATAATAAAATGAAAACACAGGCAGATCATACACTTGAATTGTCAGAAACAATTGTACTCAGGTTTTATACTAGTCTTCTACAGTCTGTGAGCTATATCTCTATTGCGTAAGCCTATGTTGAAAATGCCTTCAATTTTTGCCATATTTCAACGGAAATGGCCTCAAGGTATTTAATTTACACCCTTACATCCCTGATATGATTAGGATCTGGTAGCATATTCCCACCTTGCATCTCTTTTTATATATCTTATTCCTAAAATGTATTCTCTGGAACTTGTTCGAAACACCTATGTGAAGATGGGAAAATACGGTCCTAAACTGTTTAGAGTATGTATGTAAAGTCAAGTAATCCAAGCCAGAAACTTGAACATTTTACATGCATTGTGCGAGTGAAGTTGGGAATTCACTAGACTGCACGAAAGTTTAATTAAGAGTACAGGTATATTTGTTTCCATTTTGCTAGTGTAATTTCGTGTCAAATATCTAAGCTCAGACAATAAAATAAAAACAGGCAGACCATATACTTGAATTGTCAGACACAATTGTAGTCAGGTTTTATACTAGTCTTCTACAGTCTGTGAGCTATATCTCTATTGCGTAAGCCTATGTCGAAAATGCCTTCAATTTTTGCCATGTTTCAACGGAAATGGCCTCAAGGTATTTCATTTACACTCCTTACATCCCTGATGTGATTAGGATCTAGTAGCATATTCCCACCTTGCATCTCTTTTTATATATCGTCGTTGGGCAGGAAAAACCTCAGATGTGCATTTGACCTCTAAGAGCAAAACCTCATATGTGAGAAAACGACCCGTTTTGCGATATTGTCGTTTCGCAAGGTATCGCAAAATACTTAAAATAGATCTTACGTACTTCTTTAAGCACCACCTCATCATTTCCACCAACTTGATTTGACCAAACACTGGACAATAGGTTGGTTTGTCCATGTTACCGAAGTTGCACATATGAGCTTTTGCATTTGGCCTTTCAAATTACATATGAGGTTTTTCCTGCCCATCGACGATATCTTATTCCTAAAATGTATTCTCTGGAACTGTTCGAAACACCTTTGTGAAGATGGGGGAATACGGTCCCAAACTGTTTGGAGTATCTATGTAAAGTCAAGTAAAGTCATTGTACATTAAATCACATGAACTACTTATGCAACTAATCACTGAAAATTCGTCATAATTATCTTTATAGTCTATCTGAAATTTACGGGTCGATGTGGACTCAACTTCATGAAGTGTACACCAACACACCTTTGAGCTATTCTGGGTACACGGATGTTGCGGGGAATCGTTATGTTGTTTAAGTCGCGGAACCGCCAACACACTACTACAGGTCAATTACTGTCATAAGTTCCGCAGTTCTTTGAGACTTATAAATAGCTTCAAAAGGAAGATGGAATATTTGTTGCAACACCATAGATGTTCCGAACCAACTCCCTATGAACTAATGGTCTCCTCTATTTGGTGATACCAAAATATGTACCAACATTCTCGGCCCCTAGCTTCTATGACGCCATAATGCACGACGCCGTCACAAATTTATTGAAATCAGTTTCTTGTACAAAAAGTATATGAAAATTTGAATGTTGGCTAAAAATAACACAAACTATAACATTTTAGCGGATTTTTGGGCAAAATAAGTAAGAGAAACACAAATATAATTAAAAATGAGGTTTTAGCTCAATATCATGAAAACTTTGAAGGTGATGTGATTTTACTATCGATGGAAAGAGGAGGACCATAGCTATCCACTGGAATCAAAAATCATAAGGATTGGGTGCTTTATAACGAATTCTCGAGGGGGTGGTAACCACCCCCTTGGTAAACCGTGTTACAAAAAAGGGCTTGGTGAGGCAGGGGTTAAGCAGTTTATCCAACCGCCATCTTGACGAAATCACAGTACTGTTATCAATCCTCTCAGAACCCATGAAAACATTCTCCCACTATTCTGACATCAAAACAGTTTCACTAAATTGCGGCTCAGGTTAGTACATCCAGTTTCAGGTTACCCTGGGGGCACAAAACGGTTCTAACTGTAACTCTAAAAACAACTTGGCTGTGATCAGAGATCCACTTTCAGGTGTTTGCCCAAAAGGCAATAAATGGGACCAAGTATCAGATTTAAATTGCATCATAAACGCCCGCTGAACATGCCTTCATTGTACACTAGCTCACGTTGTTCATATGGAATTTCATCGGTAGCATGAACCAAGTAAAATAGGTTTGGAATGCCAAATCCTGTGATGAATTTCATATTGTGCTTAGTGTTATAAAATGCAAATCACATTTCTGATTTTAAGCGTAATGTGCAGTGTTATTTTTGCTCTTGTTGTTGAAAGATTTGCACATGTCTCATGTTGCCAATATATTTTGTTTTATTAATAGCGCGCAGTATCTTGTGAATGTCAGAAATGTCAATGAGCATTCTTCACACCTATATAGTTGACGTTTCAACTGCAACTGTCGTGTTTTTTCGTTGTCAAGTAGTGTCGAATCATTTTAGAGAATTTAGGTCAAAAAATGAGCAATCTAAAGTCACATCATTGTCATAGGGCTATGAAAGATAAATTGAGGGCATAAAACCAGTTAAAAGATATATCCTGTTCTATATGTGGCTGGGTTCTCCAAGTTCTTTCTAACATTAGACATTATTTTTATCGCAAGTTGTAAATAAAATACTCTTCCATTGAAATATTTAGAGTATTTACAGAACAGATGTCCTACTTCGGAAAGCAATTCGCTACCGGGACTGGAAATAAGTCAGACGCAAAGTATTCAAAAGGCCAGGTATATATAAACATTAAGAGCAGTATGCATTAAACTTAGAGCAGCCATGTTATTCCTAATTTGAACACTCAGCGT